>OX418216.1:15736886-15856421 GCA_948455865.1 Conomelus anceps
AAGAAGAAGAAGAAGAAGAAGATAGAGAAGTAGAGAAGAAGAAGAAAAAGAACTAAAAAAAAGAAGAAGAAGAAGAAGTAAAAGAAAAAGAACAAGATGGTGATGATGATGAAGAAGAAGAGAAAGGAGACAAAGAAGTAGAAGAAGATGAAAGAGGTGGAGGAGGAAAGTAAAAGAAAAATAAAAGGAGGAAGAAGTAGTAATGGCAGAGGCAGAATAACAAATTAGCGGTGTGCCTGGAAGAAGTTTAAAAGCTTTTCCAAAAGAAGTCATTGCATTAAAAGAAAATTTGTCACAAATATCGTAAAAATTTCACTTTACAAATGTTGTCAAGGTTGTAAAATTCTATCAAGGGAATATAAATATATTGGGAATTAAGCAACGATAAAGATGAATATATAAAAAATACTGTGAGCCGTAAACACAGGTTTTTTCAAAAACTTTGAAACCTATTAGGAATATATAAAAAAAGGGATTCCACAATGAGATCAGGTCCGTAGCAAGACTAAGGTATAAATTAATATAACCCCCCCCCCCCCCCCCCCCGGAACAAGGAGGCCCAAAACGCCAAAAAATTTCAATAAACGTCATAATTTTGGAAAAAGAGGGCTTCGAATTTTCTTTTTGTCCCGGGGCACCCACGCAATTGTACAAAAAAAGTTTATACACTATAGAAAAGGGGCCCCCTAGACTTAAGGCAAATAGACAAACTTGCAAAAAAGTGGTCCGTTGTAAGACTAAGGTATTGCCTCTGGGTCCACCCCCCCCCCCCCCCCACCATACAAGAAGGTCAAAAAACGCCAAAAAGTTTAAAAAATCGTCATAATTTTGGAAAAAGAGGGCTTCGAATTTTCTTTCTATCCCGGGGCACCCAGACAATCTTACAAAAAAAAAGTATATAAACTATAGAAAAGGGGCCGCCTATACTTGAGGCAAACCGACAAACTTGCAAAAAAAGTTCATATATTTGAAAAAGGTGCTCCCAGAGTCCTGGGGGCCTGAATGAGACATAGTAATATCAGACATAACAATAATTTAAAATAATTGTAAATTAGTACACAATCATTAGTGATAACACAAATAAATATTGATAATCACAACAAGCTCCACTGGAAGTTCGTCGAGTACCTGAAAGTAACAGCTAACAGAAACTACAAGCTAACACATAAACATCGAATAAAAAAATAGGTGCTCAGACAACATCTAGTTTAAGCCGTAAACATAATTCAGCCAATACTGACACTAAGATTTGAGGGCCTCTAGATCTAGATCTAGACTAAAGTGGAGAAAGGCAATATTGATGGAAGAAGTCTACTAGAAACTGTAACTCTAAATCGTGAAGGAGGACTACTACTTCCAAGGCGGGTTGTGCAATCTAACATCTGCTACAGTTGTGGTGACAGACTGCAATTAAATTTAGAATTCATTTAATAGAATTTTAAATTATTTACTGCACTGAAAGTGATAAATTGAGAAAGCTTTGATCCAATAAAGTTATTATAAGTACCTATAACTATAGCAATAGTTACAATAAGTTCCTATAACTAATTAACTATAAAGTTACTATTGAAGTATTAGCATAAAGTTCCTATCAGAATACCATTAAAATGACACTCTTTCACTTTATCTGTGTATGCATCATTTCATTCCTATCATCACTTTCACCTAGGCTTGAAACACTTGTATAAAATTGTCTTTGTAATAAATAAATATATCAAGAAACAATAGTTTCAAATAATATATATATATTTTTTTTTGAGGATGAAGCCCACATAGGTCTGAGAGCTGTGCGTGGGTAATGAGTTGGATGATGGTGATTTATGAGTTGGACCTACAGTTTTAGGTGGGTTCCGAACCACCGCGAAGTGATTTTCAGCAGAGAACAGTTTGACCTCACTTTTGAAATATTAACCCTTCACCCCTACTCTAGAACTTTGCACAAGCAGGAAATTTTACAAGGGTAATATTTTCATCGACCGATAAAATGATTAAAATTTAAATTCTTTGTAGTTGTAGATGTAGTCTTATATAATGTACATGTATTTTTAGGTTTCTTTATTAATTAGAAATATAAGATTTATCTACAGGAATGGAAGCATATTTTATGGTAAAATATGGTGGATATAAATTATGGAAGTTTATTTTATTTTTTTTTTTCAAATCCACAAAATAAACAAGAAGTATAAACTATTACAATAATGATAAATAAAATGGATGTATTATTTAAATTAGCTACAGTTATTGAAATTGATATGTTGAATTTATTCAGCGATCCTATATTATTATGATGATGATGTTCTTAAAATATGTATTATTGCAAAAATTGTTATAATAAAATTTTAAATTAGTTACAGAACTTGAAATTGATCATTTTTGCGAATTTTGAACCCAAATATCAAGTACAAAACATAAACATGTGCTTCAAGCCTTATAATAAAATATAATTTGAGTATAAATTATTTAAATAATCTTTTTCGATTAGTTAAAGTGCTTAAAATTGATAAATTGAGCGAATTTTGATCCTATATCAAGTACAGGAATGTAAACATATACTGTGGTAAAAAATGAAGTATAGTAATTTTAATTATTATATCAATTAGGTAGGCTCACATTACTATTAATTGATGAATTTAATTGATTCAGCGATCCTGCATTACTATGTTATTGAAAAATAAATTGTTGCAACAAATATTTCAATAAAATTATTATTATTGATTTATTTATTTAAAATTGTCAATAAATTAGTTATTTTTGTAATATTAATTTATAATAAACATGTTATTTATTATAATTATAATGTTGACCATGTCAATTTATATGAATTCCCCTAACATTAGCTATTAGCTTGAAGGTTAAATTGTTTCATTGTACTGGAATTGCAATTTGAAGAAGTACTTGAAATTGATAATTTGAACTTAAATATCAAGTAGAAAAACTTAAACTTGAGCTTCAAGAACTATAAAATATATAATTCAAGTATAAATTATTTCGATTAGCATTTTTGATTAGTTAGTGCTTAAAATTGATAAATTGATCCTATAACAAGTAGAGGAATGTAAACAAATATTACGGTAAAATAAGGTGAAATATAAATTAAGGAAATGATAATTATTATTGCAATGAGTTACGTTACTTGGAATTGATAAATTCAATTGATTCTATATTATTATTTTATTCAAATATAATTTAAAATTTTTTTAAATCTTAATTAGTTACGGTATTTGAAATTGATAATTTCAGCGAACTTTGAATTCAAATTTCAAGTACAAACCCGTAAACTTGTACTTCAAGACCTATGATGAAATATAATAATTCAAATATAAATTATTTCTATTAACATTTTAATAAAATATTTGATTAGTTACAATGCTTAAATTTGAATTGAGTGAATTTTTATCCTATATAAAGTACAGAAATGTAAACAAGTGCTTCAAGACCTATGGTAGAATATTATTCGAATATAGATTTTTGCAATAATTATTTATAATTTTAATAAGAATTTTTAATCAGTTTCAGTACTAGAAATTTATTAATTAAGCAAATTTTGATCCTATATCAAGTAATAAAATGTAACATGTAATTCAAAATTGTGGGAAGTGATAGCTGCGAGTCGTAGCAGTGTTATCTGTTCAGTCAGATAAGATAAGCTACGGACTGCTGAGCCCTCTTTGTAAAGGTGAACGATTGGATTGGCCAGCAAAAAAGACTGTTCTCTACTGTAAAATAACTTTCCAGTGCCTTGGAACATTTCAAAATGTCCAGCTATGTACGTACATCAAACCTATGTGGGCTTCATCCCCCAGAAAAATCTATTATAAAAATTATGTAAATTATTGCAATAATTAGTTTTTCAATTAATTAAAGTACTTGAAATTAATAAGTTTAATTGATTGAGTGAGCTTCGGTCTTATATCAAGTACAGAAATGTAACATGTGCTTCAATAACTATGATTAAATATTACTGAGATGTTTGAATATCTTGAAATAAACTTGAAAATATCTTGAATATCTTGACCTATGTGGGCTTCATCCTCAAAAAAAAAAATAAATATTATTTAGACAATTGATATTACTTTTGGTAAAGATAAAAAATTCAAAATATTCAGTTAACCAGAAACTAGGGTCTACATCGTTTGTGTTTGGACTGTGACTAATTCACAAAAATAAACTATTAGAGTATTTACTCATTTTCATACTGCTTCAATTTATGCTAATCCGGTTTATGTGCCAATAAAATAAAAAGAGAGTAGAAACTATTCATTATGGAATTGTTTTGATTTCAGGATGCGGCCATCTTGTTTCAAATGATGAATAAAATTATATGAAATATTGTAAACTCATTAAAATTAATGGGTATCTAATTGCAGTCCATCACCTAGTGATTACAACAACAACCTATACATTCTTGGCTGATGGGTTTCAACTTCTTTCAACACACTTTATTTTCAAACTCTCATAAAAACAATCATTTTCAATTTTTTCAATAATTACAAGAGTTTAATTCGTATAAATAGCAGTAAAAACTGCAAAATATTCAAAGAGTTTTCCAACTATTTCGTTCAAGTTTTAACCTTCAATGATGAGTTATCGTTTTTTAACTTTTTATACCCGTATTATTCCATCCCAATCAATTATTATTTTCCTATTAAGAATTGGAATGCAACATTGCTTAATAATGCTAGAGGAACTAAATTTTCATAAAATATACTTCAATTATTATTATTATTTCTTATTAATTTTTTTTCAAACTTCGATTGTTTTAAAATTCGATGCAATATTTAAAATTTTTATTTGTATTACTCAATTTTAGATTAATTCAAATGCATAGACAGTACAAAACAGTGAACTTGCATATTTTCGTTTAAAATATTTCAAACAGAATGCATTATTATCAACTCCTTTATAACTGTTTCTCTGAGCTTCGTATCAAGTGAATTTCTGTATCAATAGTATTCTACAACTAAAAAATACATTAAAAATTGAAGTTATACATTAAAAAAAAAATGACATTTCCCACTGAAACTTGGACCAAACATAAAAGGATGTGAATTCTCTAGTTGAACCTTCTTGATGGCGATATTTGTGGTACATATCCATAGTGAATAATTAAGATGATGTTGTCATAGCAACTTAAATTATACTATAGTTTCGATAGTCACATCATTATCAATTGCAATTAAACCGAAATTGATTCTAATTGAGTTTGAAAATGACGTGACAGTCGAAACTATAGTATCTTGTGTGTTAATAATGCAATTGTTTATGACAACATCTGTATTAGTCAGTCTATAGTTTAAATTTTGTGAAGAAAGCAGTTTTGAGCTAAATTCCTTTGGAAACTAAATTGGGCATTAAATTATATATTAATTTGATCTATTTAGATACATCATTTTTGAAACCATTGCCAATACAAGCGATTTTCAATAAATTTCCTCATGGTAATTTTTTATCATAATTTAGGCCTATTAAGTGAATTACTTCTATTAATTTCGTAGAATGCTAGCAATTTTTCTATCAAATGTTGAAAGAAGCCAAAGACCCGGCCAAGAATGCTCTAATTTATCGATTTCGATTTAGCTGTGCTACCTCATCAGTTTGCTCGGCTTCTGAAGAACTGAGCGTGGTCTGGGTCTTGATCATGGTGTAGAGCTTAGCATAGGGCGCCTTGATCACCTGTGTATGGTAAGAAGCACCATTAGCAATAAGTCACTCATAAAGGTCAAAGTCAATATCAAGGTCAAAGTCAATGTCAAAAAAAATATCCATGTCAGAGTCAAAAACAATATCAATATCAATATAAAGACCAAGTCATAATCATGATTATATTTGATACCAAGATGAATATGAAGGTAAAATTAATATTAAAGTCAAAGTAAATGTCAAGGACAAAGTAAATATAAAGGTCAAAGTCAATAATCTCACCTGTTTTCTTTTAAGAATAAAATTTCAGACCAGGATATATAAAAAAGTGACAATCCATAATTATTTTGAATACAATCAGAAATAAAGCACAAAATTATTTCAAACAAAAAAATGACACATAATGATAAAACTGGAAAAGTCAAGTCCAAAGAACTTAAAAAACAACCAATTTAAAACCAGCCTTTTGAAATAAACTTAAATAACACTTTGTTATTAACAAGAAACATATTTTAAAATAATTTCATCTGAATACACAACACACATAACAAAATCTAGCCAAACCTTACTCACACCTAATGTAAAGAAAAACTCATACCTAAATCAACAAAAACTCATAACTCACGAAAAACTAAAAAAATCTTACAGATCTTTCCAAGGTTTTAAAAAACAACAAATTCAGAACCAGGGAGTTGAAAACTTGGCGTCAGTCCCTATTTTGAATACTATCACAAATACCAAAATTAATACAGCAGAAAAGACAAACAAAAACTGGAAAAAAATCCACCAATTCTTCCAAAAATTATGAAAAAGCCTACAAATTCACAACCAGGGGATTGAACATTTTGGTGTCAGTCCATATTTTGAATAAAAACACCAACAAAGCAAATTCCAAGAAAGGGTGCCTTAAACAAGTCGTTTGATTGGTTAATTTGAATGTGCAGTTGTTCATCTACCAATCAGATGCTCCCATGAACACAACTATTATTTCAGCTTTTATAAAACTGTTAAGTATATGGAGAGAGCAAATAGGTTAGATTCATGTAAGCCGCTATTCAAGAGACTTGTGCCCATATTTATGAACGCTCCTTTAAAAATTAAATGACAAGAGGTTTCAGTTTATCTTGATTCGAGGGGCTCTTGAAATGCCTATATAAATACATTGCATTTCAATAATCCCTCAAGTACAGAGAAACTGAAGGAACTTTCATAAAAACGGCCCTTGGCCTCCTAACTGTAACTTGCTAGTATGTGTACGATATGAAGCTAATTTATGTGTAAAAAAGAGTGATATAAACCAAAATCTTGACTTACAAGTTTATAATAGACGAAGTCGAGTAGATGATCACTTTGTGTGTCACAATAGTAGGTTATTCGACCAAAAACCTAGTTATATTGGTAGTAAATTCTACAACAAGCTACTGCACTTTTTAAAGAGTCTTAGAAATATCGAAATATTAAAAAAAAAAAACAATTTAAATGATAAAAAAAACACTTAGGTAAAATTGGTTTTAACCAATTAGTCGGAATTGGTTTTAACCAATTAAAAAACCAATTCAGTTGATAAAGCTTTTTTGGTGTACAACAGTTCCTTTCAGATTCGAATAAAGCTGATCTGACTTGTCTTAACCAGAGTCGTCACGACATGGTCTTCAAAAGAAAAGCTGAAAACACATAACAAAAACTCAAAAAATCAGAAATTGAACTTAGTTTTGCAACTGACCTCCCAGGACTCTCTCAGATCGCCCACTTCATCGTCGCTGCTTCCCTGTCGTCCGATCTCCGTCCCCATCTTGCCCCCGCTACCCTCCTCATTCTCCCACAGCTCCGTATCGGATTCCACCAACTCGTATCCTCGCTCGTGCACCGCTTCCTCAACGAGATCCCCATACAGGTGTGGCACCCATAGCGTCAGGAATCTGTAGAGGTCATCGACCCTGGAAGCAGGAAAAATAATTTGTTCAAGTTTCTCACTTTGACTTGAATACACATGATCAAATAATATATTTGATAAATGTTAATTTATCGATACATCAATGAAAGTGATACCAATATAATATAGTCAATGATACCAAAACCGGGAGTTTATAAAAGAATATCAAATATTTAATGCTTTGTAGTATTCATTATGCACAACTTGCAATTAAAAAATTATTACATCAAATGAAAAAGAAACTCAAACAATTTTGTTTCTGTTTCTTAGCTCCTGAGGGGAACGCAATTGCAACAAGACTTTATTAAAAACATCAAAAAACAAATGTAATTGTACATCACAATCGGATACACAAAATTGAACTATGTGTTTGCACAGTAAGTTACATATATTACAAGAAAAAATATATTCTTCAAGATTTCCATCAGCAAAGCCAAGCTTGTGCGCCGGATGAAAATCAAAACAATAACACTTATAAACAACCTTAAATATAACTTATATCCAACATTATAAGAATACAGAGCCTATTTTAAAATATACATTTGCCTTCACCCACGTATCTATTCCAAGAGTTTTAGTTTTATTCGTGAATGGTATTAGCTGCATGGGTATCACGTTAAGAAGTTTACAGCAAATATAGAGAGTTTGATGTCTGCAAATGCGTTTATTGAGATTTGGAATCAAAACTAGATTTCTTAACGGTCTTATATTGTAATCAATCTGCCTGAATTTGAATAGTTCTCTATTGCAATTTATGTATACAATAAGTTTCTTCATAAATAATTGTCTTACAGTTAATACTTGGAATTCATCAAAGATCAGTCTACTTGTATAAAGTCTAGGTCTACCAAGTGCTGCTCGTATTATATATTTTTCAATAATGAACAACTTGTTAAAGTGTGTGTTCATTGCATCCCCCCATACCTCAATACAGTATTGCAGAATGGATTCGGCATAAGCCTTATATATTAGTCTAATTATATCTAAATTATTCAACTTATTTATTCTATAGAATTGGAAAAATAATATCTCAATCTAGAAACCAGATAATCAATATGACTCCTCCACTTGAGATGTTGATCAACAATAATTCCCAGGTATTTCAAAGCAGTTGGCCTATCCAAAGGTGCACAATTACATGTGTGAAATGCAAGACTATTAGAGTTACTGTTGAAGTTACAGGTTTCAAAATGGATTTTTAGTAATTTGTTTATAGGTGGTTGACCTTTACTATCTGGAGAAAAAGCTAGGTACTTTGTTTTCTTAGCATTAACAGTTAGAAGGTTATGTCTGAACCATAGCACAGTTTTATGGAGAAGGACTTCAGCGTTTTTAAAAGTAGACTCCCAAGTATCATTAGAGACTGTAACAGCTGTATCATCGGCAAAAGAGATAGTAGAACTATTATGGTGCTCCATATTAAAAATATCGTTGACATATATAATATAGAGGAGAGGTGATAGTACCGTTCCTTGAGGCAATCCAAAAGCAGACAATTTCTCCAAACTATCATCCAAAACCTGGAATCTTTCTAGGAGATAGCTTTTAAATAGATTCAGAGGTGCCCCACGAATTCCATAATGTTCCAACTTAGCAATTAGTTTATGATGTGGCACAGTATCAAATGCCTTTGGCAAGGTCAAGGAATATTGTAAGAGTTTTTTCTTTTTTTTCAAAGCCTTTATTTACTTTATTGATAATATTAAGTATTGCATCTCTTGTGCACCTTTTTGATTGAAACCCATATTGGTTTACATTAATAAGTTTTATTTTCTCTACATAGTTAGTTAATCGTTTTTTTATTAATTTCTCCATAATTTTTGTAAAATTACTCAGTAAACTTATTGGTCTGTAGTTTTCAGGCTTTGACTTATCACCAGACTTATAAAGAGCTTTAATTTTTGCAATTTTAAAACTTTTTGGGAGTTATAAAAACATTTATTTATTATAGTTGCTAAAGGTTTGGAAACATATTTAGCAATTGATTTTAAAGTTATATTGTTTATTCCGTCTATCCCAGGTGCTGAATTGTTTTTCAGTTCTCTTATTGTATTTTGAATTTCAATGTGATCAGTAGGAAATAAATAGAAATTAGAGTTTTCACTTTTAGGTTTATTTATAAAATCAGGAAATGTGTCATTTGAGTAATAGTCAATTTTACTTGCGTAAAATTTACCTAAGTTTGCAAAAAAATTATTAAGTCTATTGGACTCCACTTTTACTTCAGATTTTATTGCCTTAATGCTCATCATTTCTTTGACACATTCCCAAGTTTTCCTAATATTACCTTTATTCTGATTTATTTTATTTCTGAAGTAATTCAGTCTTGTATGTCTTATAATTGTATTCAGAGTATTCCTATAAGCACAGTACTCACTTTTCAATTGTGTGTTAAGAGGATTTTTTATAACTTTTTTATACATTTTATCCCTTTTCCTGATGCAACTTATGAGTCCTCGGCAAATCCATGGCTTTAGAGGTTTGTACTTATGGACCGTTTTTCGTAGTTGTGTGTTTATCAATGAGCTCTTTAAGTCTATGGATGAAACTATTGGTTACATTATCAATGTCCTCGTAGGATACAATATTAGTAAAATCCCAAGTTTCTTTTTCAATTTCTTGTTTGAGTGCATTATAATTAATTTTAGTTTTGTGATTCATAACAATTTTATTTATTCTATCCTTGGTATCTAAGCTGACTGCAACACAAAAGTGGTCAGTAATGGTAGTTTTCAGTACAGCGCTAATTATTGTATTATGCGATGTCGGCCTTTTTATAAAAATATGATCGATACAAGACTTGCCACTATTATGAATTCTAGTAGGTTTGTTTATGAACGATTCAAAGCCATTCAGGCTGAGCACACCTACATATTCATGAGTCAGTCCACCACCATCAAGTAAATTAATATTCATATCACCAATAAGAATAGCATACTCAGTAGAAAGATTAGACAGACAATGATCTATTTTATTTATGAATAAATTAATATCGGTAGATGGAGATCGGTATATAGCAAGAATTGTATAATCAGCATTATCAAGTTTAAAATCTAATCTAATACCATTGGACTGTTCCAACTCAAATACTATTCTATTACACTCAATATTTTCACTCATGTAAATGCTTACGCCGTCACATTTTGTTTTTTTACTAGGTTGACAAAAATGATTGTAACCGTTTACGTTATACATAAATTTTTCATCATCTGAAATCCAAGTTTCTGTTAAAATAATCACATCATATCTAACACTGCTGTTTTGAAGCCAAATAATAAATTGATCAAAGTTCTTCCTAAGGCTACGTATATTGAGCTGGATAATATTAAAAAATATACCAGATTGACAAAAATGTTTCGGATGGAAAGCAAGTGTGTCATCAATTTCCAGAGTATTATGAAAATCTATTTCTTCTACATTAATTATTCTATTATTCATATTGAATTACTATTGTAGTTGGTCCTATCTATTTCTAATTGAAGTGCACTGTTTACTGAGTTCAATATTATAGGATAGTTTTGTATAGCAATTTTTTGTTGAGTCAACCTAATACAAAAATTTATTTTGAATGAATGAATTGCCCTCAATTTAAGGTAGTATTTTCTAATGGTCATAATCCGCTCTATCTATCAACGTTTGAATTGCTTTAATATACGTGGGACAGCTTGAATTGTTTACTTTATGTTTATGCTCCTTTTTCTGTTTTTTGCAATTTACACATATAGGTTCTTGCAATTTGTTCGGGCAGGTTTTAAAATCATGGCCCTCCAAAGCGCAAAGACCACAAATTGTTGATTTTATTTTACAAAACTTTGAAACATGACCTATACCCTGACATTTGAAACAACGAGAGATCGCAACATAGTCTTTCACTCGACAAGAGGTCCAATCTACATAAACACGTGCTTTATTTATGATTTCTCGGCGGATGTTAGAAGAGCATTCAACTACCCAATGGGTGTTTTCTTTCCCTTTTTGTCCTACTTTGAATAATAAGCTAAATTCCTTGTCAAATTTTGATTTATTCATTGTGCTCGAAAAATTTCTATTATATATATCCATAACTAGTTCACTCTCATTCAATTCTACTGGGACGTTGTATATTATTACTCTTGGTTTTTTCAAAGTGGGTACGCTAATTTCAAATTCCTTATTATTAACAATACCTTTTCCCAAAACCTTATCCTTATCTTCTGATGGGTCCATCACTAATAAAACTCCACCACCGCGAACGTTCACTGCCTTTTTTATTTTTAAAGATTTCTCTTTTGGGATGATTTTTTTCAACGCTTCCCTAATTTTCGCACTATTTTCATTATCACTACCTGTTGTAACTGAGCTGGGTTTCACTATTACAATATTGTTTTTCTCGACGACTTTCCGCAGTAATTGTTGTCTCTTCTCAGGCTGCTTCGACCCATTTATCTTTCCTGGGAGTTGGACCGCTTCTGCGAACGATCTTGTAGGCCTCGACTGTCCTCTGGAAATCTCAGTTGTGAGCTGGCTTACGCTTTTCTCCAATTTTTCCAGTCTGCTTATTACTTCGTTCCCTGTCTTGTTTTGGGTGTTGCGCCTCGTCTCGACCCTGCTTATTATTATTCCCAGTTTATTACAGAGTAAGTTGAAGGCATCGAAATCACTCCTAGGTAGCTTCTTCTTATCGAAAGTAGTACTGCCCCAAGTTATGAGATCATTGTACAAGTCATTGAGACTTCCTACGTCCTCCAAAAGGCTGCGGTCCCCTACGTTGACCGTGAGGTTTGATGAGTCCTCTACGTTGATTAGAGAGTCCTGATTTTCCTCTTCTTCTTCGAATTCTCCAACTAGAAAAGTTGGTAACTTAACCAACTTATCCATACTTTTAACCAGTTTTCGTAATTCAAGTTTCTATATTTTTCATAACTAGTTTCACTCAAATTAGAAACACAAATACGAAAACGAAATATCGCTGATTGCTCGAATACTGTGAACTACTTTTCTACGACTACAATCTACTGGCACTACGATGCTTACTCTACCGCGTTCGGCTGAATACTGATATACTGATAGACTCCCCTAAATGTAACGTTTTTTGTGCCACATCTCAGCAAAACGTTTAGGGGCCTTTCTTTTTTTTGAGAAGCGACTGTAACTGATGCTTCCAATCGTTATGCCCTTTGACTATTTCCTAAATTGGTAGAAGAGGAATTACTGGACTTTATTTGGCAGCAAAATGGTGCACCGCCTCACAGGCATACCGCCTATTTGGCAGTATGCGATTGGATGAACGTCACCATACCGAACCGCTGGATCACCCGCAAAGGGCCCGATGACAAAACTTGTTCCACATGGTCTCCATGATCACCCGATTCGACAGCATGTGATTTGTTCCTTGTAAATGAATTTGTTTGAGTTGCTCTTTCATTTGATGTATTAATTTTAATTATTGAAGTTTGTATATAATAAATACTAAAAGGATTTAAACTCTGATATTCTTTTACAAACAGCCGGTGTAATACTACCAATGCACTATATTCGGAACAAAAATAAACTTTTCAAATGAACTAAATAGTATGAACTATGAGTCCGCAAAAGGTTTTCTTCCTCTCCTTGTTCTTCTTTTTTCTAATTCTCCTCTTCTCCTTTGCCTCTTCTTCCTTTTCTGCTCAATTTCCTCTTTATTCTCTTCCTACTTCCACTTTTTATCTCTCTTATTCAGGAAAAAATTCATATCACATTCAAAACACATACTAAATACTGTTATGTATTTATTATCATGCTTCATTGATGCAACTAGTTCATTTTTTTAAAAGGCATTTCAATATCTTAATAACCTTCAATATAAGAAACTTCGAAAAAAATAACGATGGAAGCCACGCGCGCAGCTTCTGAAAATTCCTTCAATTTGTGTAAGTTTTGAATTATCACTGCACCTCGGAGGTAAAGGACATCTCCATTTTTTGAGATTTTGGGATTATTGCAAAGTGTGTGTAGATTTTAATGCTCTATGTCCACAACCAATTGGAAGGCTAGATGCAGCTTTCTAAATGAACTCAAAGTCCATTAACACTTGAAGGTAAACAATACCTTCAGTGGACTTGATGTTGTATACCTCTCAAGATTTCTGCCATATGGTTCACTATGGACATAGTGTTGTCTAAACATTGCAGATTTTTAGAAACTAGCAAAATAAGTCCAATTCTTGTAGCCATTTCAACTGTTGCTAATTAATTATTGTTTGTTTTCAATGAAACCACATAACATTTATAAGATTTGTACTTCGATTGTTTTATACCCAATACTGTGATCAAACTTTGAGAGATGTACAACACTATATCCACTTTAAAAATTTGAAAATTGAATTGAAAAAAATAGAAATTTTTCTGATGATATAATAAGATATATTGAAGGAACAATATAGATATAACATTGTAACATAATGATGTTGCCTAATTTTCTGTCAATTCTCAGTTATCACTGATTTGATTTTGAAAAATCTTTAAACTGCTCTCCTGAAAAATTGGGATATTGGACATAGTGTCCTTTACCTCCGAGATACAGATACATTTTCATGCAAAAAATAAAACCCCCTCACCTTTCTCTAGGCACGCTGAACCAATACTCAGGTCGCATTTTCTTCTTGCCGTAGGACATGACAGGTGTTGATTTCGGTATTTTCTTGTTGAGAGGTTTGCCCATACGCAGTCGCAGGTAGAGAGGTGGATCTTCAAAGCATTTCGCTGGTCTTGGAATCAGTTCTGGAGAGAAAACAAACGAAATTTATAATAAAATTGCAATATCGATATGGAGTTTTGTAGAAATTATACAAATTCACAATAAGTCACATAGAATATTTCTTGTATTTTTATATGTTTGACAAGGGAAGTGATAGCCGCGAGCCGTAGCAGGTATCTGTTCAATCAGAGAAATAAGCTGCGTTCTCGTAGGTCCTGTTAGTAACGGTGACCGATTAGATTGGCCAGCAAAAAAGACACTGTACTCTGCTGTAAAATCACTTCCCGGTGGTTCGGAACCCACCTAAAACTGTAGGTCCAACTCATCAATCACCATCATCTAACTCATTACCCATGCACAGGTCTCAGACCATCCTCAAAAAAAAAACAACACAACAATAAAACTAAATCTCTTGTTGTATGTTTAATAAATTTCTTCTTAAAAAACAACAATAGAACTGGTACATTTTTTAAAATGAAAATATAGCTGCTGTTTTGCCTGGTTTTTATGTCTGTTTTTACTTCATGTTTGTATTACACAACCCGTGGTTGCTTGCACCGTGGCGCTGTCAATACTTGAGGACAATCACCATCGCAAAATCAAACAAGTAGTTTGGGTGTTTGATAGATTTTTTCTACTTCCTTGCAGATTTGCTATTTATCGAAGATTTGCAGTTTATCTGAAAATAATTTAGCATCGTTTGAGACCGGACTCCCAAACATGAACACTGCCATTCCACAACATCTATTTGATTTTGTTATCATCGAGTATTGGATGCTCCACTTTACAAGCAATATTTATCTGCTTTATATGTTTTATTGATTTAAAATCTTCCACACTTCATTTTTACCATTTTATATTGATGACCGCACAATACTCGACAAGTTCAAAATGAGTGGAATATAAAGCGGATTAACACATCAATAATAAATATAAAAGTATATTGTTGTATGAATCACTCATTAAACAAGCACGAAAACTGAGAATGAATCATATTTAAAGACAATAAATAACACTCAAGTCCACTAGAGCTTTATCGGCATTGCTGGCTTTAAATATATGAAGGAAGAACATATTATAATACACTCCTTGGAGAATGACTCGGTAGTATGATATTAAAAATAACTTTAACCTTTAAATTTAACTAGTTAGTTTGAAGTAACTGACAAAAATACAGAGATTAATTTATTAATTTCGAATTCCTCGAAGTGCTATCAATTTATACTGAAGACTTCCGCAATGGCGGATATTGACAACAGCATTGGATAGCTGATGGAGATCGATGAATGCTACTGTACAAAAATATCAGTCACCACCGGGAATCGAATCGCGGACCTTCCAATTACCGGTCGGGCGCCTTAACCACTAGATTATAGTAACCTTTCTGCACACAAGCATTCATTTCAAAATTGGCCATATCGGTTCGTGTCTCACATATTAGTTTTAAGTAACTGACAAATATACAGAAACAGAATTTATTAATTTCGAATTCTTTAGTGCTATTAATTTATACTGAAGACTTCCGCAATGAAGAATATTGACAACAGCATTGGATAGATGACGGAAATCGATGAATACTACTGTACAATAATATCAGTCACCACCTTGAGTCGAACCACGGACCTCCCAATTGCCGGTCGGGCGCCTTTACCACTACACTTCAATGACCCTTCTGCACAGCAGCGCTCATTTCAATTCAATTCAATTCTATTTATTTCCAAAGTATAAAACTGATACAGTATATCATGTAATGCAACATAAAGATCAATGGAAATGTACGCAAATGGAAATGATCAATGGAAATTTCCCCGCACTATTGATCCGTGTACAGGGAAAGAGTCCATAATCTGGAAGTATTACAATATTATTCTAATTTAAATTCAACATGTATTTCCAAATACCATCTCAACAATACCATCTTAATACCTAGATAATATTAAATACAAAACTATCACCAATTGAACTACCATTTAGATATAGAGCTTGGATTATTCTATCATTGATAGTTTAAAAAAAACTATTAATTGAACTTGTACTAATTAAACTTGGCCATAAGCTAGTGAATGGCGTTGTCAATATCCGCCATTGCAGAAGTCTTCAGTATAAATTAATAGCATTTAAAGGAATTCGAAATTAATAAATTCTGCTTTTTAAATTTAATATTTAATGCGAGGATCAGAAAACTAAAATCACTAAAGAATCTGATAATCTGAACGTATTACTGTTATTCTGAAGATACAAAAAAATATATATATAATATTCAGTATACCGCATAAACTATTGAAACATAATATGATCAATACTATACCGTGTACTGAATGTCAGACTAAATATAATGCATCACTCAATAACTGAAACTATTACTACTACAGTATTAGGGTATGCTATTTAGGAAATTTAATTGTCATTAAATTCCTATTAACTACATCCTTTCAATTCAATATCCTAACTTCTTCCCAATTGAAGTTATGAACATGGAATGTTTACAGATATTGAAATGCAATTTTTTATGCATGTGTCAACGTAATGTGACACCTGAAAGTGACATGAATGATACCTGTCATGCTCGCACAATAGAACTTCCGATACTAGATAATAATCACCATATTAACATCAAACAAATGGCGTGGAATGAAGCGTGAATGCCACCATTCTGCAGCATGTATTTGATTTTGCGATGGTGAATCATCATCACGTATTGGATGTCTCACTATGCAAGCACACTCACAGACGTCCAATATTATGAGAAAAGGGACTTTTAAATAATACGCAAATTAACTAAGCTACATAATAATTATCCACAATTTTTTCAGGTTATTCCTATGCTACCTATATGGCGCTAGTGGACTCTGAGATGTATTTAAATAGTAATATTATTAAAATACAATTCCAGGTACTGTTAAATAAGTACTTTAGGAATTCACAAGTTGAAAACTACAGTAGTAGTCCTAAAAGAGAACAAGTTAATGACTTCTACAAAGTAAAAATGTATTACAAACACTTGAACATAATGTATAAGCAGAATTCACCTTAGAATAATAAACAACAATAAGCGACACAAAGCATGACGTGCTATGCAAAATAATATGCTTGACATTCAATAATATCAACACTAATAAGAAGTGTTCTTTATGAAAAATATTACTGCATTGAAAAATGTTGATAAAGTAATGAAGGATACATTCTGTTGAATATATTAAATAAAAAATTGTAAATTTAATTCACTAAAAGAAGTATTACCACAGTTTCTAAATCTTATGGTGCTGTACAGTGGAGCATCCAATACTCGATGATAATCACCATCGCAAAATCAAACACATGCTGTGAAATGGTGGTATTCATAGTACTCCAGTCTGTCATACACCATTCCACAGCATGTGCTTGATTTTGCGATGGTGATTATTATCCAGTATTGGATGCTCCACTGTGCATGTTAGATTTTAGCACCTTTATAAATTAGATTTTTATTGAATTTTAAGTGAATAAAATAATAATAATAATAATAATAATAATAATAATAATAATAATAATAATTAATCTAGTTATATATTAGTTCTGTTTTTTAAGAGCAGAGGGACAGAGTAGTCTGTACTACAGACTATATGAAACATATTTTCAAGTATTCAAGTTGACTATCGGTTCATATTTTGAAGATGAATCTGCAGAAACTGTAAATTAGCACATTTTTACTGGTTAAAACCCCAAATAAAAAAATAATAAACTTGAACGTGAACTACCTAATATGAAATGGGGAAGAATGTTTCTACTAAGCCCTGAACGGATTAATAAATTACTCGATAATTATTTACTTTATAGGAAATTTATTTCCGTCACATTGCACAGTAATAAGCTGGTTTCTGGTCTCTTTGCAGTCAAGAAAGTCGTTGTTTAAAAACTGGGCTCGACTAAAATCAGCTGGAGTCTTGTAAAATCAGCATGAATCCAGTAAATTTACCAATTTCTTTTTTCCGTGCACTTTTCAAGTAGTTCGAAGAAACACCGCTAGATGACATAACAATGCATTTTCCTTCCAACAATGCTATTATTTAGTTTGAATCAACTTGATCAATGACCGTGACATTGCACTTTTACAATAAGCATTGGAGGAAGAGGAGGAGGAGGAGGACGAGGAGAAAGAAGAAGAGGAGAAGGAGGAGGAGGAGGAGAAAGAGAAAGAGGAGGAGGAGGTGGAGGAGGATGAGAAAGAGGAGGAGGATGAGGAGGAGGAGGAAAAAGAGGAGGATTAGGAGGAGAAAGAGGAGGAGGAGGAGGAGGAATAGAAGAAAAGGGATAAGAAAAAGGAGACTATCAATTAAATTTGTAGATAGGTTGTTACACATTCTAGAAATCCAGATTCAATTAAATCGGACAACTTGCTAGAAGTACTATAACGAGACCAAGAAAACTGAACCTTATTAATCTAATATAAAAATAAATACACAAGAACCACAAATGACTGATGAAAATTTCAAGATGTTTTAGATGTATAGTAAAGATAATACGAGAACTAATACGATAACAAATACAAATAAACCCGGATAAGCAATAAAAATACAAAAATCTTCAAGAACACTTCAAATTAATGCTTGTGGTGCCAACGTACACAATAAAAATACTCAATGTTACAAGCAAACACAACAACATTCAGAACAACACCAAAATGATAAATTAATATTACAATCTATTAAAAATACAGAATAACAACAACAACAACAACAACAACCAGTCTCGATGCTTACAAGATAATGATATGATCAATGAACGTACCCAAGCCATCGAGTTGTGGGAAGAGTGGTGCATGAACTGAGATTCAAACAAACGGAATAAAAACGGTAGAAAGAAATAAATAAATAAAAAAAGAGGGGAAGGGAATAAAACAATAGTGTTAGTTTGTTGTTTGTCTGTAGATATGTGATAATTATATATTCCACCAATGTTAGTAGAGAGTTTGTTTACAATATAGTATTTCACTTTCACTATATATTTTGTCCAAAAAATAGTATTTCATTAAATTTAGTATATATACTATACATTAATAGTATTTCATACTGTATTAAAAGCATGTTTGAATAGACCTGAAAGAAAGGCATCATGTCAAAATGTTCATTTATTTTTAATTGTTGTTTAGAACATGATTCAAAATAGTGTACGTTGATTGGTGTTGTAGGAGAACATGTTAGCACTCTACCTAAATTTTAAAATTAAAAACACCATTCGATGTCCTTCTTTGAATAATGTACCTTCTTTTTGAGACGGTTCGTTTATTAGTGCTGTATGTCAGCCTTTATCTTGTCAAGTATTCAACTACATAGAATCAACTAAATCAAAAATAGAAAAATTCGACAGTTTTCAGGTATAAATGGCCCCAAATTACGACGAAATATAAAAATAGTTTTTATTCCTGCATAGTACAAGAAATTGTTCACTCCTTCCAACCAAAGTTTGTAAAATCAATGTTCAATTCATTTCCAAACTTGAAAGTATTTATTCAGAAGTAAGCTTAGCAATTGTTTGGTAATAAGGAGTTATTTTGTATTCTCTAAGTATACTTTCTTAGTAATGGCGAAGGTGATATTGTGGAAGGTATCCATAATAAAAAATAAGACGAAATTGTCACAACCACATTTATTAAAACTTCGAGAAACTAGTTTCGGTTGTTACACCATTATCAATCTCAATCAAACTGAAAACTGAAGTACAGAGAAGCCTTATATATACTATACATGAAATGATACTATTGGCTAAGAGGGAAAGAGGCTGACCTTAATCGGACGTTGTGATTGGTTGTCAAGTCACGCCCCCTGGTGGGAGGAGTAACAAGCAAAAATACGAGTCAAATCAATAACTAAACTAACTAACTGAAAATAATAATTTTAAGGATAGGATTGCTTATTGGTACAGATATGTAGATGATATTATTTGTTTGTGGAAGGGTAGTAATAGACAATCAGATAATTTCCTTAGCTATTTGAATCGTTTACACCATAAGATTAAATTCACCATACAGTTAGAAGAGAATAATGTTTTAAATTTTCTAGATTTAAGAATTGACCATAGCACAGGAACCCACAATTTCTCTATTTTTAGAAAAGTAACTCATACCGATGTAATCATACCTCATCACTCATTTCACCCAATATCACACAAACTTGCAGCCTTCAATGGTATGATTTATAGAGCTTTAACCATTCCAATGAGCAATCATCACTTTGAAAAAGAGATTAGTACGATTAAACAGATAGCTATTACAAATGGATATGAGGAAATCATTGTTAATAAAATTTTAAATAAAATAAATAGGAGACTAGCAGTAAGTACTAGCATTGCTGTAACTGAAACTGGGGAAAGGTCATGGATAACGGTGCCTTACCTTGGCCCAGTTTCTGATAAATTAGGAAAACAACTGAAAAATAACGGTTTTGATGTAGCTTTTCAAACCAAACCAATTTTAAAGAGCTTATTTGGGTGTAGTAAAGACAAAATTGATATCTGGGATAAAAGTGGGGTTTATAAATTGAATTGCGGTGATTGTAATGATTGTTATGTGGGTCAGACTGGTAGAAGTTTCAAATGTAGAGTAAATGAACATATCAGGGATTGGAAAACCCAAAAAGGAGATTCAAATTTTGCAGAACATCTCATTAATAATGGACACAAGTTCAAGGCTGAAGAAAATGTTGAATTTCTGCATTTGATTGGCAAAGGCAGACAATTGAACATTTTAGAAGCTTTGGAGATAACTAAGTTGGTAAAAAACGATTCCATAACTAATTTAATTGACCAAATTTATTTTAACCAATTCAATACAACTAACTTGGTTTCATTATAATTCCAGCCTATTTTTAAAAAGCAATTCTTATGTGTATTTCTCAGTTGACCTTGATTGCATTTCAGTGAGCTTCTAATTTTTAAAACAATTTTTAATTTTAATTTGAGTAAATTCTAGCCTTATTACAAATTATTTGTTACTTTCTTGATGTTCACATTGTTTAGTTATTGATTGACTCGTATTTTTGCTTGTTACTCCTCCCACCAGGGGGCGTGACTTGACAACCAATCAAAACGTCCGATTAAGGTCAGCCTCTTTCCCTCTTAGCCAATAGTATCATTTCATGTATAGTATATATAAGGCTTCTCTGTACTTCAGTTTTCAGTTTGATTGAGATTGATAATGGTGTAACAACCGAAACTAGTTTCTCGAAGTTTTAATAAATGTGGTTGTGACAATTTCGTCTTATTTTTCTCTAAGTATACCTTAATCGTTTCAAGTAACAAGCTACTTGTTGAGTTTTTTTTTTCAGTGAAAAAGTTTTATTAAACTTGTTAACGTTGCGCTCAACATTATTACATCAATAACCTATAAAGTTGATTTATATATTAGATTTTAATTTAATTTTTCGACGATATTTAGAACGCCGATTAATTAATAATAGCAATAAGAATCAAATGAAGAACTATGTTATAATACGTTCTATCTACAGAAAGATATGTAATCGATTGTATAAACACAAAGTTTAAATATTGGAGAAATATTTAAAGAATAACTATTCAAGAAGATCTGTAATCGATTAAATAATCACTGTTGGAAAATTGATTGAATAGTGGGAATAAAAAATTGTTTTGGAGAAATATTATAAGTGCTGTTAAACTGACTAAAACACCATGATAAAATCAATAAAACTGTAATATCAATTTATATCATTAACAAATTATTGTAATAAAACATAAAATAATTCAAGTGCAAGACATTTACTTTGGAGATGATCTCTGCGATTTAGCTACAATGCATGTGATGATAGTAATTATGATGACATGACATTTTTATCTTTTTAGTTTTACTAATTATGATATTAGGTTTTATAAACTTATGAGATAATGAGAAAACAGATAGATGGTTCACGTCTTTCATATTATTTAAATGTACTTTATCTACGACCATGTCATAATGTATACATTACAGTTTCACAATTGATGCCAAAACAGCTGTCTTTTCGAAATGCTTTTTGAAACTCGTTGTATAAAGAGCTCATTATAGTACAGGTTCTACATTATAACACGGGTTCTGGACCAATCAGAAGCATTTTTGATGGAATCAATATCGTAATTCAATATTGTGAAACTATCAGCTGATTTGATCAAATTGCTAACTAAGCTGCTAACCTAACAATCTACTATAACTTTTCGTATTTGAGATGAGAGGTTATAGGTATCTCTGACAGTCACAGGTAAAATGAAATTGTTTTAATTAAATGTATACTAGTGGTCGTAGATAAAATAGTGTAAGCAACGATTTTATTTGGCCATTAAAGCACTCGTGAGATATTTATAACACTCGCATTCGCTCGTGTTATAACTTACATCTAACTCGTCCTTTAATAAGGGTCAAAATAAAATCGTTGCATAAACTACTATTATAATATTATCTAATCTTAAGTTTCAAGGTTTCGAACTCTGAGAGGGTCTTGATCGAGTAGATGTCAAGTGAAATTGCAACCAATAGTATTTACCATTTAAATAATTGACTGCAAGTCGTTAAATTTGCAATAAAACGTTAATATTAACAACGCAGATCATTATGGAACAAGAAATCCAAGAATTTAAATAATCTTCGCATACACAGGGAATCTGTTCCATTGAAGTGTTTCTTTTGATAGTATCAACATTAAGGCAGTCCGCGCACGAAGCTTTCGCCAAGCGTCAAAGGCGTCAAGTTATATGAATAAAAATGGCTGTGATTGGCTAAGCCAATCACACTCAGTCATAAAGCTTGACGCCTGTTACGCTAGGCGAACGATACGTGTGAGGACGGCCTCAGTCTGTTAAAAAAACAGTAACTTTAATATTTTCTTACAGGACCTTGTTTTTCATAATTGGTTTCCATATTTAATTGTAATTATTTCCTATAAATGTCTATTGTAGGTAATCGACCCCACACTGTTTACCTCAAGGGTTGCATAAAAATTGTTTTCTTCAGAAAATTGTTCAATTTGTATGCTTATGAATACTGTAGTAGAAATATAAATTTCTTTCTTTCAATTGAGGGGTTTATGCACTAAAATTTGAGTGGACTTCAAATTTGACTCCATTTACTCCAACTAACTAGTTCTGCTTTTGTATGTATTGAATATTCCATCTTTGAAAACGTACAAATCTAGAATGTGAGATTAGTGACATGTTATGTCTATTTCTATGCAATAGTCAATTTGTAGAACTAGTGAGTTATTCAATTTTTGTTTGTTTTTCTTTTTAATATTATTTATATTGAATACTTTTATAAAGAAACAGTCAGTGATGTGAATGAAATGGAGAATAAATCATTTGAAAATTGCAGAAAACTGTTACCACTTTTAAATTAAAATCGATTAACATGAGAAATTTTTTAAAACATCAATCAGCCTGTAAATAATTGAACATTTAAGATTTTTTTTTAAATAAAAAAATTATGTCTAGTTCCAATAATTAATTTTAATTCACTAATTCGTAATTTATTGATTGATTAATGTTTTTATATAAATTTATTACTCTGGTAGGTTTCATGAGTAATCAGTGAATCCAATAATTATTTTTGAGATGAAAATTCATTAAAAAAAGGTTTTTCGTTTGGAATTTTAAAATTGAATTTCTGGTAGTTTGAATGTCAGCTCAGTATTTTTTATCAATTCTGAAAAATAGCTGAGAAAGTGGCATTTGTTTTGTGCAACTTTTGGAATCCTCTGAAAAAAATCTATTATCGATCATGTCAGCACAAACCAATATGAACTGACATCAATGATAGTTTGGTAAGTGCTGAATTATAATCACTAATATTGATTAGAAATCAATCATATTAATTGAACATCAATAATAATAAAGATAATTGGCAACTGTTTTGTGCAATTTTGTGTTTCTTTATTCTTTAAACATTTATTGGTCGAATACAATGATATTAGCTAAGATGATATATTCAATTAAAATTATTTAGCAGGGGCGATAGTCAACTAATAATATTCTTCTAAATAATAGTATTGAATTATTTAATCTTTAATAAAAATTATGAATTTCTTGATAAATTGAAAAATGTTGAAATTAAACCAAAATGAATGGAATATGACTAAATGATAACGGCGAAAACACCATTGAAGTGCTGCAATAGATACCCATGATTGAATGATTCATCTCAGCTAATACCAAAGTGGGAAATAACTTTATATACAACTAACGTATACCCAGACCTATTTTCTCCACACCAAGTCGTACCTAATCAACTTCAAACCTCTAAAGGATAATATTTCTCACTAATAAGCACAATATTGTCCAAAACGATTTCAGTACATAAATAGGATTAGTCAAGTTTAGAATTTCTGCACTTCATAACATAAATTCATGTACAATTTCTGTTCATTTTTGCTTATTCTTTTCAGTTACTAGATCATCTCTTCTACTTTAATCTCATTTTTAGCTCATCACCTTACTTTTTTACCTGAACTTTGAACAACGAGTTTATTGAATTTATTTCTTGATAATTTCCTAATACTCGCGCAGTCTAGTAGCCCCAAAAACTACAGTATAAGATTCAATTTTTTTTAAATCTCCTTAAAACTTTCTAAACCCAAGAAGAAAGAGCCTAACATGTTAATAAGCTAAAATGAATTTCCTAATTCAAGGTTGCTTCAATAAATGTGTAAAAACACAGCTTCAGGAAAAATGATATAAAGATGAATTTCACACCATTGATAGGGCTAGAGGGTCATTTTCCCAAAAGTCCCCTAAAATTCTACAGGAGCTTCCCCCCCCCCCCCACCGCCGAATCAAAAAATTTTGAGAACTCACGAAAATCTAGCTACATTTATAATATGTTTTCTTTTTTTTTAGTGTTTTCTGAGGTTTTGATGTCATTGATGTGAACGAGGAAAATTCTACCTACAAATTGAGTCCTACTTTACATATTACTGAAACTAAAAGGTTTATCGTGAAAATGAATAGGACCATTGTTGTAGCCCATTATAGGACTAACATGATAACAGAAGATTCAACAGTATCCGATGATTGGTTACAGATATATATAAATTCGCGTCATCACTGATGTTTTGAAACTTTGAGGAGGGCTAGAGGGGGAAGCTACAGTGGGAATTTTAGAGACTTTTGGGAAAATTACCATCTAGTAGTGTTTTATCAATGGTGTGAAATTCAGCTTTACATAATTTTTTCCAGGAAAATCCTTTATTGACTGGGCTATATAAAGCATCAGCTTGAGTCTCAATTGCATTCAGCTAGTCTACTAGCTATCAAGCCTGCGAATCAGTAATGTCTGCGAATCAATAATAGTGAAGTAGCCTGGGTTTCAACTTTTTCTAAGCTAGTAAACACGATTACACTGGTCTTATAAGATTGACTTATAATAATCCAGCTAGTAGCTTGAAAACTCGCTTAATGAAATTGCCGCATTTTCCTAGCATGGAGTCGATTCGATGCTTCAATTAAATGGCTGTCATAGGCTGAATGTCAATGATGTTGACGGTACAGCCAATTACAGCCATTTTATTCAAGGCGTAGAGTTGACTCCAACGTTTCGACTGCATTCCTGCTCGTGTGTTTGGATTCTGTGACATTATTTATTTTCCCATTATGCATTATGCAATGTATATTGGGTGTCTCAAACCTAAATTACTTTTGACTAATTTTTACTATCACTGCAATAACAAAATCAGCAAATAATTAGAGAAAAAATACAGACCAAAATCGTTTTAGACAAACTGCAACCAACAAATACTAAACTACAGCATCTAGTGAGTGAGTTGATTGAGTCAGTCAATAAATCATCTAATGACACAACTGCTGCTTTTTTGACAGCTGCGCCTCTAAATTCGTCTAAAGTCTAATGCGCGCGTCTAACAGCAAAAAATATAGAGGTAGAAAGACAGGAGATAAAGAAAGACAACAGAAAATGGTGAATAAAATAAAGAAAAAAACTCACTGTCAAAAGATGCAAACAGCTCGGGCATGTCGTCCACTGAAACCATGCTACGGTAATCGAGTTTCGGGGCAGCTGATTTTTGATTTGCTGTAGTGGTAGCACCTGCTGATAATGGCGGCTGTTGGTTTTGTTGGCGAATAAAAGTACCCACTGACGATCTCCTATGAAGAGAGAATTACGAAATTAATGACAGTTTCTGGTGAAAATCGTATTTATGTTAGGTTAGGATGTGAATTCAGTTTATTATGTCAGGTTAGTTTATGAAAAAGAACAGTTAACAAGATACAAGGTGAATAAATGTGTAAAAAAGAAAGAAGAAGTAGAAACAAAGTAGAAGAGAGATGTCAATTTTATAAAAGATACTAGACGAGAAGATAAAATTTAGAAAGGGGATAAAGTGGAATTAAAAACAAAAACTTCCAATATGCCATTACTGTTAATAGGAGGTTTTAATTCAAATCGGATTCAAATTTGACTAGATTGTGAATATGGCTAATTATGTCAGGTAAGTTTATGATGAAAGATGGGTAAGCAGGATAAGAGGAGGAAAAAGGTAAAAAACAAGTAGGAAAAAAGTAAAAGTAGAAAAAAATTAAAAGAATTATGAATTAGTTTTAAAAATGTGAATAAGTTGGTATGGTTTATAAAATAGATAAAGCAACACGGAAATATAGACAAATAATATAGAAATTAATTTAATGATTATAAGTACCAGTATTAGAGAAAAATATAGAATAAAATTCAGTATTATAACTAATTTAGCATAGGCTACAACTTATAGTAATCCTGTTTTTAAAAGGATTCAAAGAATATCATAATATATTTTTGACAGTTATTATTACATCTTTGTGTATAGAGGGCAGAAACCAAAAATAACTAACCAAACATGATATTATAGCAAAACTTAGGTCCTTTCCGAAACATTTCATATACATGAAGAATGAATAGAAACCTGCATAATAAGCAAGACACCACAATTTTTGCCCTGGATGAAAGCTTCAATTATTGAAATCAAAAGCTTCGAGTATTGAAATTTTCATTTAAAAATTCTGCAATGTTTAGATGTACACTTCACAGTTTTTCATGAATTAATTGAAAAAAATCTATTCTGAACAATTATAAAAAATTTCAACTCTGAAAACACTAGCAGAGAAAATTTCGTTATTTTATCAATTAGTAGGCCTACAGAAGAGTATCAAGGTCCACACTTCCTGAACATTTATTCATTAGAGATATGTAACATGTTACACATGAGGCATGCAACATGTTGGGAATGAGGCATGCAACATGTCGCACGTGAGGTGTGCAATGTGTAGCACGTGAGACATACTTGCATGCCCCACACTCCGCTGCTGTTACCCATATTCAGTCATGCCTCAAACGCTGCACGGTGAAAGGAAACGTTTTAAAACTAAAGTTGAAATAAAAGTTACAAGAGTGGACATGACTTGATGATGACATTCCGCTCAAGGTTAATAGAAGCTTGGCTTAAGAATATTAATTATTAGAAACAAAGTTTCTAATAATAAAGTTATTAGAAATGAATTCTAAAAAATAAAGAGTTTTCTTGGTCCACCCTAAAGAAAAACTCTAGCTGATGTAAAAGGACTACAATATTTAATTTTTGAAAATTTTACCAATTCCTTCTTTTACTATGTATGTGCAAGATACTTCATTTGTTTCTTGTACTGTACAAACTAACACCAACCATGCCATTTTGAAAATTGTGCACGCATTTCAAGACAGCACAAAATAAAGGGCACGAATTTGAAGATAGCACAAAAAAGAGTTTACTCATTTCAAGATAGCACAAAACAGAGCACGTATTTAAAGGTAGCACAATATAGAGTGCACTCATATTATAAAGATAGCACAAGAACACAGTTTATAAGAAAACTAAATACAATCAAGAGTATCAGTGATTTGTCACAGACAAATAGTGCTTCTTAAACATGCTCAACATCTTACATCATAAAAAACATTAATCACTTAAGGCTGGTGCCACACTGAGCACGGGGACAAGTTAGTAAATTTCACACAACTGATATATTTGTTGATTTAGATCAGCTTTTTCTAGTCGTTTGTGTGAAACGTATTTGTCTCCAGGAACCTATGCATAACTATTTACAACCTAGTTTTATTATTACATAATCTATTAATTTCGAATTCCTCAAAGTGGCAAGTTGAGGAATTCGATATTAATAAATTATGTTCTGTATATTTCCCAGTTTGCAAATTTGTCAGTTCCTTCAATTCTTACTTTTATTATTCCTTGTATTTGCAGTTACTGCAAAATTTTATGGCAGTTTTCACTTGTAAGCTGTACTTTTATTTTGAAAACAGGCCCCAGTCTTCTTGCTAAGTTTGACACCAACTTTGGGGTGCATTTAGACTGTGTAACAACTTTATACAACATAGTTTTATTCATAGGTTTTATGATAAAGATGCTATAAGATATTGTTATGAAACTCAAAAACTATTAATAAGAAAATAAGTTTGTTATGAAACACTTCGATTTTGGAAACTGCATTTTTAGACAACAAGGTTATATAAGTGTTTTGTTACATGGTCTCAATCCACTCTTAGTATATACTATCTCAGACACCTAGATAGAAAATTAGAACATTTTTAAATAAAACTATTTCCATTTGTGTATGAATCAAGAACTGTTAAAATGGAAAAAATAAATATAATGTTGATGGAATGAGGTAAATTATTGGTGAACGAGAGAAAGAGAATAATTCAAGAATTATGTGGGAACAAAACCAGGTACCAACTGGCTTAAAGGCAAGAACTCTAAATTATGTTCTACAAAATATTAGGGCACACTAGAATATCATTAGCAACTAAAAATCATAATGTGAGAATGAATCTTTTGCATTTAGCCTTTAAATGAAGTTGAAAAAACCACATCCTCATATGCTGAATAAATTGGATTTCTTCTTGCTAATAATTCATAAGGATTTTGCTTATCTCCTGAATAATTTAATTAGGAATGCTTTGTAATTTGATAACGATATTAGACCTCCTTTTAATAGTAACTACATTCAGAAGTTAACAGTATATGGTACTGTACGTTCAAGTAAAGTACAGTAGATGTTTCCTATTATAATATTATAAAGGTAAGATGGAGCAATGCATTTAATATTCTCCCCACCAATGAAAGCCATACACTTATTATAGTTGATAGGAAAAACCTATTATGATTTATTAGTAGGTGAGATTGAATTATAAATAACTTTGTTATTTCAAACATGTTAAAAAAACTCAGCCAAAATATCCAATATTTGGAAATTTAAGCTAAATATAAAAAGTTTATTATTATTATTATCATTCATTTTAATTCGATAAATGATGCCAATCTAACATAATTACACAAACATCTATACACAAACTAGCTAATATCATTCACGACACCAAACAAATTTTCTACTCTAGAGTACAATCATGCCAAGAGTCAATCTTGAAGACGGTAGAATAGTACAGATTGAAGAGAGATTAGAAACTTAAAAAGTACGTGGAGAAAAGTCTCTTAAATTAAATTAAGATTTGATTTAGTCAAAAATTGATGTACGATTTCCGATACCCTGATTAAATAGAATCTTACATTCAATAACCTCTCTCATTACCTACCATTTTCCCTATCCCTTCATTAATTATTATAATGCTTCCATTTCCCTCATATTTAAATTAACCCACTTTTATAAGAAGACGCAAGCATCCCAATATGGAAGTCCATATGCCCTACTTCTTATTATTGACATGCATTATTATAACGCGATTGTCTGAGAAGATGAAAATATTTTTAATTGCATCACCTATTTCAGACAATCAATACAATAACACAGGTAGATTAAACATGTATGGTTATTCATTTGAAAAAAACAAGTGAATCGAGTCTAGTTTTCAGGTTAATCTATTTCGTATTTGGAAATCGGGGTTAACATCACAAAGAATTGGAGGACCAAGGGGTTCGAAGCCCACCTAAAACTGTAGGTCCAACTCATCAATCATCATCATCATCATCATCGCCCAACTTGTTACTCACGAACAAGTCTCAAGCCCTAAGTGGGCTTCATCCAAGGCATCTATATTCTAATCGCCTTAGGATTCACCCTCCAAAAAAAACTCGAATAAAATTTAAATTTGCATGCTGAATCTCTCAATTTATTCAAGAGTTTTGTATTGATTCCTCTATTAAAATGAATAGTCTGCTTACAACCAATATCATAACAAATAATTATAAATTTTAGACAAAGATACACAGAACGTGCTAGGTTGATGAATATTACAGTTAACAACGAACAACAGAAGTAGGATTTTTAGGTTAGGAAACACATAGATGTTTGATTTTTTTAGGTTAGAACATACGCAAACTTACCCTACGCTATTGAATATTGACGAAGGTGAAAAACTACCTATCCCCTGCGTTGCGCCGATTGAAGCTGAGGCAGATAGGGGAGGGTGGGCATGATGGAGTGGTGGTGTGTGGAGGGGATGTTGGTCGGGTAATGAGGAGGAGGAGGGGGGAAAGGGGAAACGTCCCCCCTCTTCGCTGGGAGTCTTCTGAAAGAGGCCCGAACCGAAATCGGTTACCATGTTTATTGGAGAACTGTGGTGTTGTCGGTGAGAGGCAATTGATTAATGATATGAAATTAAAAAAATTGTAGAAGAAAATGGATGTTGTAAAATATGTAAAAAAATTGAGGGGAAACAACAAACAAATGCAACAAAAAATATTTAAAAAATTATGAGTTGAATGAAGTATAGAAAAAATGTCAATTGATGTAACAAAAGGTGAATATAACAATAACGTAGGTGATAAGAGAATATAGATATTTGAGAGAAGAGAAAATAATGAGATTTGGACAGAATAAAATAAACAAACAAACCAAAACACAGAAAATGATACATAGAGATAGATGAGTAATGCAACAATAGATATCAGAGAAATAATGGAGTGAAAGAGATTAGAGAAGAAAACGAAAAAAATTGAGAATTTAAAAACGATGAAAGAAATTAGTGAAAATACATAAAAAATTGTGAAAATAGTGATAAAAAATAGGCGAATATCACAAAAAAATGGAATGAACAATATACATGATAAAACAGGACAGGATAAATAAAACCCAAATTATAAAAAATCATAAGTGACATGAAACACAATATTGTAATGAAAACAGAAAATGAATTATGCAGTAATAATAAATATATTTTTGTAAAAATTTAGAATAATTTTGAAAATGTTCGAAATTCAAAAATACCCAAAATGTGTAAAACGTGTGAAAATTGATAAAAGCAGAAATTCAAAAGCGTTCAGAAAAGCAGAAATTCAGCAAGTGTTAGTGTCAAGATAGTGTAAAAGGTAAAGGTTAGTAAATTTTAGGTGAGGTTAGGTATTTGTTTGTTGTTAAGGTATGTTATAAAAGTTGTTGAGGTTATTGTTATGTAGTTATTTGAAGGATTTCCCAGGAAATGTGATAGGACAAGAGTGAATGAAAAGGAAAAAGAAAATTGAGCCAAAATTAATCATCGCATTCAAAAAATTAGAGAGCAAAGCAAACAAAACAAGAACATCACATAATTCACTCACAAGATTGTTAAATAGAATCGCTAATCAAGATACAGTAGTAAGTGTTAGAATACGCATCACTCAAACTGCAGCTCCATACACTTTCCAAAGTCAAATGCTTATCAAATACTAAATAAATGCACATTTTTACAGATACAGTGAGCTTTGAAGGTTTCAAGTTGAATACATACAAGGTGAATAATTTATAATTGCTATTGCTAAATATATTTGTATTGTTTCCTTATTGTATTAATAGTGTAATAAATTGAAATGTTGATGAATAGATAATATCTTGAATCTCAAACTAGTGTTCAATACAAATATTGAGATGAGTTGCTTGAATAAAAGGACATTGAGGTCCGTATTCATGAACCTTTATTGAGGTCTCCTTAAACCAAGGGAGACTTAAAAAGTTCTTCATCTAAAGGCTTTTAGGGCACATTTAAGTGAAGAAGGCTCAAAGATAAGTTCATAAATTCGGACCTCGACAGTATTCCCATTGGGGTTTTTGAATGGCCAACAGACCTGAGTCTAACCAGATTTTGCATTATATTGAAATATTTTGCTTTATCGACTAAGTTGCAATGAGAAGACACAAGTTGTAGAGAAAAGTTACAGAAAAGATATTGAGAATAGTATTACAGGATTTGAGAACTAGTATTGGGAAGAAAATGTAAAAAAAGACGGTTTTATCATCAAAACAGGTGTACAGACATCTTGAGACATCTACTATCAAAACATCGCCAATCCATCATATTGTATAGATGCTCTTCCTCAGCTTTTAAGGGAAACTTGAAAGCCTTTTGATTGAATGCTTTTCAAGAACCCCGTGAGTTTTAAGGAAGTCGATGCCCGTATTCATGAACGTGTCTCTTGAAATGCCTACATAAATAAGTTACATTTCAAGAGTCTCTCGAGTCAAGAGACACTGAAGGATCATCGACTTCCTTAAAACCCAAGGGGTTCTTGCAAAGCATTCAGTCAGAAGGCTTTCAAGTTTCCCTTAAAAGCTAAGGAAGAGCATCTATACAATATGATAGATTGGCGATATTTTGATAGTGGATGTCTCAAGGTGTTTATACAAAGTGTTCATGAACACGTTCAATTCATGTAAAAATATAATTTTTTGGTTTCTAAGAGAATCAAGTTGATATAATCTAATAAAAACCATTAGACATTTGGCCAATCAGAGAATAGGCATGGAAATGTCTTTGCTTGGATACAATCTCACAAATTTACAAATAATTGTTGAGCTAGGATACATTTCTACAGATTGCAAAGGGTATTGAAACCAGTTCTTCTAAAATATTATAAAGAGGAATATGTGGAGAAATTTGGAATATTCCTCCTTGTTTCATCATTTTCCCTCAGAACAATAATTAAATTATGACACAGAATTTATTAATTTCGAATTCCTTCAAGTGCTATTAATTTATACAAGATACTTCTACAATGACGGACATTGACAACAGCATTGATAAGCTGATGGAAATTGCTGAATGCTAATGTACAAAAATATATTAAGCCGTCCAACCGACTATTGGGAGATCTGTGGTTTGATTCCCAGTGGTGACTGATACTTTTTACAGTAGCATACATCGATTCCATCAGCTATTCAATGCTGTTGTCAATATCCGTCATTGTGGAAGTCTTCAGTATAAATTAATAGCACTTGAAGGAATTCGAAATTAATAAATTCTGTTTCAGTATATTTGCCAGTTAGTTAAATTGTCAGTTACTTCAAACTAAATTATAACATTTGTGAGTCAATCAAAGACAATCAAAACAGCCTTCATTTTTATTATATCTTCATTGCACAGAAGTATCCGAACAGTTCTTTTAAAAATGTTTATCAGATGTCAGTTATTACAGAAAAACTTTCAGTAAAAATTATGCAACAATAAGTAATTATTATTCAAGCAACACCAAAACTATTTTTTAAGTCTGAAATTGTTCATCTCTTTCTTAGTTGAATCAATTTCGGATTTCATTTGAAACAATTCTTGGTTCATCAACTTAGATTCTACAATAATTATAATGAAAATATACCACAAAATGAATAAATTCGAAAAAATTAATAATTTAAAAAACTTGCTCACTGCACTGTATGTGTTCTCGCCATTCTAAGCAAGATCTATTATTAATAATCTGTCACCAGCTTTAGAAAGTCAAATTCATACGCCACAAACACAGAAATTAATTTACAATCTAAGAGGTCTCATAACAGATGCTATCAGTTTGCCTAAATTAAAGCTTTATTGAACTACTATTATTATTATTCCAAGTAACAGGGGACGAATCGCAACTTTTCCAATGCTTGATGCTTAAAATCGTAGGATTCATGTTTTTTATTCAAATGATGAGATCTTCATCATAAATATAAATCGTTCATGATTAATGAAATCAGATAGAAGACTAGAATCGTACTGACACATTTCTGCTAATAAGGATAAGAATTTATTTTTAAGACACAGAAATACAATCGGAAACGTCATAATACCATATAAGAAATATTTTAACTTCCAATATCTTCACGCATTTCCTAGTTGAATTAAATTCTTTTCCTCCCCAGCCAAAATCTGTATCACCCTTAAAACAGTATTTGTTTGTCATTTTATTTGTTGGATACCAACAGAGTTGATTTGAAAGTTTTGAATAGCATAAGTATAACAATGACGCGTCATATATCATTATTAATATTATTCTTGATTTTAATAATTACTTGTAAACTCTATTATCAATTTTAAGTGTCACCCTGAGGAATTCAAGGCTAAATTAACTGGTAAATACGGCGACCAAACATGTTAATGGCTCTCCTGACCTCACAAGACACTATTAAACCAATTTAGAATGATACTTGTTGCTATACGATAAATATTTATTATGATATTATGTAATAACTACTTTTGTACCGCGAATATATTTGTTCTAGAGAATTTATTCTGTATTAGACCTCTTATGTAAATAGTAGCTGTTAGTAGATGTGCAAAATACTTTGAGTGTGTAATAAAAACAGAGTATAGAATAATGTTGAAAAAATGAAGCTGTGAGAAATATCAGCAGTCGTAGGAAATCGATAAATTTTGAGTTAATAAACTATATTCCTGAACAAAGCAGCCATGGAAAGTATTATTTATTGATTCAATTATTTTATTTTTGCTGATTATGCGACTATTTTTTATTTTTATTGTATGAGACTGAGACTAGTGCGTGAATAATTATGTGAAAAATGTAATATTATAACATATTTAATGCCAGGCTAAACGGGAATCTAACCCAAGACCGCAGCAGTAGCATTCAGCCAGAGATATGCGCCCCAACTGATTCCACCACCACGGCTGCCATATAAAGTGGTAATAGAATCAAATTGCCATAAATATTTACCAAACAACATCAGATTTAGGTGAATAGAAAGCCTCTTAAAAATTCTAGATTATTCTATGCTCTGTAATTAAAACACAGCAACTTGCGATCAAATAATCAACTAAATCAAGATTAATCTACAAAATTCATAGAAGAAAATGCAAGTTGCAAAATAAAGTGTTCATTAAACAGAATACTATAAATCTCAAATATCACAATTTATACACAAAATAATTTTCAACACTCCCTGAAAGTAAATTATATTTGCAACCGAAATAAGTTAATGAAGAGTATAAAGTGATAGATGTAATATCAACTATCAGGACGCAATCTTTAAAAAAATATATAAAAAGTTTAACCTGCCAGGCCTTTATTCCAAATATCCCCTGATTCCCAAGCTACAAGAATGCCGTCCAGTAAATTATAACCGTTTTTTTATTAGAATAATTTAAAAAAAAAACTTTTCAACCTAGAAATATGGTAGGTTATCATTCAAAATATTCTCTAATTATCATGGGAGGTAGAGTTCCTCAGTAAAAGATAATAATAATAATTCTATTAATAATAATAATAATAATAATTATTATTATTATTAGTAAAAGATTATATATATTTTTTTAAATGATTGATAATACTCTTGATTTTACCTTCTGCCAGGCTTTTATTCTAAATATCTTTCAATTCCCATGGGAGAAAAATGGATCTAAATGACTACCATTTTTTTTACATAAAGTTTGTTTAAACATGCTCTTTTTTCACAAACCCCCCCCCCCAAAACCTGCCAGGCTTTTCCACTAAAAAATTCCCGGTAAGTGGTTCAGTAAAAGATTGCAGTTTTTTGATAAACTTATTCCAAGTCACACAAGATTAATTATGTCCGGCATACTGATGGATAAAATTATGACCATGTAGTTGAGATCACTGGATCAAAACATTGGAAGAGCAATGCTCTGTAGAGCTTTCGTTTTTAACTACAGGACCTAGGACAAAGAACAGCGAACAAGGCTAGGGTACACTACACTTCATATCCCAACATGATTTCTATATAATTTGGAGTTAGGTTCAATTGTTTAAACATCGTATAATAATTTATCAACTGCACAAAACATGAAATAATTCAGTTTTAAATTTAAAAATAATAATTAATTTTATAAGTTTTGAATAAATCATTATTGAACACTTCAACTTGACCTTGACCTTTATTAAAAGGATAAAGTGAAGTATGGTGAACCCAGAAATGATTATCGAAATATCAACTTAAAAAACGTCTTCACCTATATGAACGATACAAATACATTTTTAGTGTAGGTTGAGAATTTCGGAAGGATACATCCCCTTCATCACCCTCACTAGAATTGCATCAGCACACACTGTCACTACTTTTCGTCTCGTGACAATGTTTTTGGAAACCATAGCTTAAGGTGGCGAACTATAATATTATATTATTGTTGACCACAACGGCTGCTGTTCAGAGGAAACAGTACTAGCTCAACTTCTGTTCCAATTTTCAACAATTATAAATATTTTAATATTATTGATTGGGCTTTCACTATATTGTTATTTTACGAACATATTCTAAACCTTTAACATTTAGAATAGATGTTCTTAAACCTTAAATCGATACTGATTGATGAAATGTGTACTGACCTAGAGAACACTTTTGAGAAGACACTCGAGTGTGAGTGCGACGATGAGGTGTGAGGAGTGCCTTGTGAGGAGGGAGTGTGCGAATCAGCTGAGGAGGGCAGTGATGAGGAGGAACCCCCTCCACTCTCGTCCTTCCCCTCGCCTACTATGCCTTCCATCCAGGATAGCGGGTAGGAAAGACGCTTCTTCATCTGCAGGGAATTAAATTCTAGTTAGAAGTAGTAGTATTTTTTCACAAGAAGTATTTTTAACTTAGAAGTATTTTTTCACAAAGAAATAGGTTGCAAAATTAGAAAGAGTTAAATGTGTCTTCATCTTTGCAATTGGACTCAAGTGATAAGTATTTTTATGAATAAAAAAGTTTGGAAGATTCACGATTTTATTCTGATGTTCGGCTACAAGAACAATAAACAACGTCCACATGCCTATAAAACGATTGGAAAAGTGTACATTTAATTTTTTTTTATTGCGGATGATGCCCACATGAGTCCGGAGACGTGTGCTTGTTTAATGCGGTGAATGGAAGAATGATGAGAAACATCCATGGCTGAATGAGATTCGAACCAAAGGCTGTAGGAAACGAGGCCAGCCAGACCCTTATCTCAACAGACACAAGCGCTCCAATCAACAGTGGCGTAACTAACGACCCTGGGAAAATCAACCTGGGAATATTTATTCTTCATTAATAAAATGAATGTGTGTAAAGTATAATAACCTTCTGTATTCTGTTTTTTGTAACTAATAAATAGTTATATATTAATCCTCATATTAAAACGTTATTCTCACTGTAAGCTTTGTTATAATAGAAATCATAATAATGGACAACTTTATGCCAATAAATTAATCGTGCAATAATGCTTATATTTGGTGAAACCTTGTGGGTGTTTATTATGTAGAGATAATGGGGGGGGGGGGGCCACAAGCCCACAGTTTACAGCGGAGCATCGCCTAACTTAGTTACGCCACTGCCAACCAACTGCGCTACTAGAACCGTCATTTTATTGGTAGTTTAAAAATACCTGAATGGTGTAAAAACATACAAAAAAAGGCAAGTAACAGCTTTAATTTTTCGTGAGAAAAATGGGAATATTATTAGGACAATATAATACAAGGAGAATAGTAAGGACCAAACAAACTATAATATCACGGAATCAAGCATGCTGCAATTAGATTATTTCCGAGAAATTCACAAATCTTACCATCAAAAGTAATAAAATATAAGAATAATGAGGATAAATGCAGAGAGGAGAGACGTTTCTGCATCTCCCACAGAATTAAACTTTTTATAGAATTAAATTATAAAAAAAGCTTTTAACGAGCAAAATTACAGAGATCAGGGCCATTGTTTGCTGCAAACAAAATTATCTGCTGAAAATTTCAATATTAAAAAAAAACCTTTGAGATTTCAAAGAAACTGAGCCAATTCAAAATATCAGAGTAAAATAGCATATACATTATAATATAGAGAAGAATGGAGAGGCATATTGCGGGAAGCCAAGACTCTCTCTCTCCTCTCTCTCTTTCTCCTCTCTCTCTAAGTGTCAAGTGTCACTGGTTAAGTGTCAAGAATGGACGAATCCTTGTCCAAACTTCGCCATTTCATGTAATTGCATCACTTAGATTGTCATTAGTTAATATCATTAAGATCATACAAATGAGATCATTGTACATAATTCTTTGCACTATAAAAATAGTACTTTCTGAGTTCACTACTGTATATATCTATGTGATGTTGATAGTTTTGATTTTAATAATTCATATTCATATTCTCCAACATCACGTAATTCAAGATCATCACATTAATTGATCAAGATTATAATTATTCTGTTCTATTTGTATATTTAGATGAATGTTAGCTATACAAAATATGATTGCAGACATTCACACTTGAACAAATAAAAGTTTCTGAAGTAGTGCAAAAAAAAAAAACAAAAAAACAAATTTGTAAATTTACATGAATAAAGAAATATAATCTAATCTTAATGGGTTGTAACACCAAGGAGTAAGTCATTTGTAAAGATGGCCCTCACAACCTTTATTATGTAACCAAAGTCTCCAAGATTTTTTCATCTTTACTGAGCCTCTGTATACCTCTACCATCTTATTCCAACAATACCTAATTTGAAACTCTGTCTATCCATGAAATTCTCAATATTCTTCTATAGTCACATTTCAAAGGCCTTTAGTATTTTTTCGGTTGCCTAAATTGGCGACCTTGACTCTGCTCCATAAAATAGTGTGATAAGAATCATTCCCATTGAAAATGAATTTTAAAAATTATTTATTTCAATTTTATTATTTCCCTGTTTTGTAACCCGAGAACAGAGGTTCTGACTAACACAAATAAAATGAAACACAAAAAAATTATATAATAGAATATTTTGCTAATCATAATAGCACCCCACTATAGAGTAATAATATCGTATTAACTCTGGCTGGCTCAGGTTAGAGTTGCCAGGAGCCAGGTCGCACCTGAACAAGTTCAGAACCTCTGACGTGACTTAACAACAACTGCTGATTTTCAAAGACACAGTCACCAGCATGAATATCTGACCAGAAATAGAGAAAACTTAGTCACACCAAATGTTAGGCTGAGTAAAACACTGAAAAGTCATAAGTACCAGCAACACCTACTATTCAATAAATTGCCGCTCACAGTAAGGAATCTACCGAATAAAAAGTTCATTCCAATAGTATCTGCTTGGTTGAAAAAAAGAGCTTTCTACTCACTTGAAGAGTATCTTAACTATGTGGACAATGATACCTTTATTATAGGAGTCTGAATGATTTAATAACTATCAGTTTTTTGTAACTTTAAAACCACCATGAATTTTATGAATCTTATTTTGAACTGATTTTTGATTACTATTATGATTTAATGATAATTTTAGGAATTCAAATACGTAGGTAATATTATTTGGAGACTGTACTCATGTATGATTTTATTTATAATATATTATTATAGAATATCTTTTGAACCTAAATATAAAACTGACTGGATCGCTTATGTGTCCTCACATATATGAAAATGACAAAGCCTATTGTAAACTGTTTACTTAATGGCCAATAAAAGTATTCTATTCTATTCTATTCTGCTCTGCTCTTGGACAGCGTGGACTAACCGAATAGGTCTTCAAAAAAACGGGAATTTTTTTGTTATATAAATAGAAATAATTTGTAGAATTTCTGTTGATGTTGTGGAACTCCACAATAAAAGAATAAAACACTGTTAGATGTTGTCAATTCCACTTCTTTGAAGTGGAATTGACAACATCTAACAGTGTTTTATTCTTTTAAATAAAAATAAATTACTTCGAAAGAGCAATTATAATGATGTTGAAGATCCATCTTGTTTCCACTAATATGTAATATAAACTTAATAAAACAACTTTTGAATGGAAATTAACTCACGTTATGGCGTGACGGCCGTTTCGCTCTGTTGTCTAGAGCATCGTCAGACGACCCACAGTACACTCAAAGAGTGTACTGTGGGTCGTCTGACGATGCTCTAGACACCAGAGCGAAACGGCCGTCACGCCATAACGTGAGTTGATTTCCATTCAAAAGTTGTTTTATTAAGTTTATATTATAGCAATTATAACTTCATGTAAAGGTGAAAAAATATAAATGAACCAAGGCTAAAAGTGTTATCCGGAATATAGGAGTGGCTCCAGTAAAAATCTTTTGGCCATCTAGATGAAAATAAATCAGGAACTTTAAAAACACACATTTCAAAATGTGCAGCTGATAATGGAGAAAAAAGTGAGAACCTCAACCAACCTTATTCTTCTTAATCTCCTGGCGCTCGGCATCATTTCCCCCGGCGGCACGCATGGTCGGCTGTTCCTCCTCGAGACTGAACGACACCGACGACGTTTTCTTGCGTTCGCTGCCCCCGGAGGAAGCGGAAGGGGGCGGCGGAATGGCAATGGGAGGCACAAACTCGTCTCTAGGTGCCAGCAGGACGTCGGCATCCGAATAGACCGTTTTGCGGGGGAAGGTAACTAGTGGTGCCACAGTGGAGGCCGACTGGGAGGGAGGCTCGCGAATATCGATACCCGAGTCGTGCAGACAGGACGACTTCACCAGCTGGCCACCGGAAACCGGGTCACGGCTGCCCGCCAACGAGCCTGGAAGAGGAATATGAAATTGAATGTCATCAGAATTGAATAAATAATCAATCAAATTTATCATTAGCCAACAAATACATGGGTCTTGAGCTATCTAAGTAAATAGCAAATACAGGCAATCTTCAGCAAAATAGTGTATGCACCGACTAGTGTATGTAATCATAGTCAGTGTATGTATTCATAGTCTATCATAATACAATTATAGTATCATAAACTACTATTATGCAATGTTTGTATTATGACTAAGTGAGATGAAAACTAGGAAACAAGCGGAGCCAGTGGCTTTAAGGCTGAGTACAATCTTTGTACACTTTATCTTATCACTTAAACTAACTTACCTGGAATCAACTCCCTTAACACGAATAACAATCCCTTTTCCACGATAATTTAAATATTTGTTAATTGTATAATTTAGTTGTCACTAGTATTTGAGAAAACATCAAATGCATATGATCAGTCAGTTTAATTTGAGAATAGTTAATTGTAGTTGATAAAGTAATATTTTAATTTTATGTCATTAATTTTTTATATTGCGGATGATGCCGACATGAGTCCGGAGACTTGTGCGTGGGTAATGTGGTGAATGATGAGAAACACCTATGGCTGAATGAGATTCGAACCCAAGGCTATAGGAAACGAAGCCAGCCAGAGCCCCTTATCTTATCACAGACAAGCGCTTTAAACAACTGCGCTACTCGAGGCTATAGCCCCGAGCCGAATTGTATTTCAGAATGTGTTATTTGAATTTGAGAAAAGTAATCAAATAAAGTTTTCGAAGAGAATGAATAATAAGACGAAGTTGGCACAACCACATTTACTGGAAACCGTGAGATATTAGTTTCGGTTGTTACACCATCATAAAGTCTTATTATTCATTATGGATATCTTCCACAATATCACCTTTGCCACTACAAAAATAATTTCGAAGGTACATTGGACTTTATAATTCGTCTTCTTGACAGAACATAAATGGAGTGGCAAAAACAAATAAAATCTGTAAATATATTCATGTTTTGGAAATTTGTGACATATCCAGTGGTTCACATCAGTAAATAGCAGCGATCATAAGCTACGTTCCGAATTATCTTGTTTTTGTTATGTTCAAATGATATTTTCACAAATCCGTCGTCATATCTTCTCGAATACTATTTAACTTACTTGTCTCAAATTCATTTGATGCCTTTTCAAATAAAAATTATTATCATGATTATTCTCAAATGCAATTAGCATTCTCTTAAATTAACTGTATTACTTGTAGAATAAAAATGTAACAGATATAAACAATTTTAATTAGAAATTAAAATTTTCATTTAAATATCAATTTTAATTAGACATTAATATTGTTTAGAAATGTAGGATGTGATAAGATAAGGGGCTCTATCTGGCTTCGTTTCCATCATTCACCCATTCACCTCATTACCCACGAAAAAGTCTCCAGACTCATGTGGGAATCATCCGCAATAAAAAAAATCAGTTGATATGTGTATTTTTGATGATATAAATTGTAACACTGAATACTGAGCACTGTAACATGAATTCTGAATTCTCACTGGTTTAAAGAGAATTCGAAAAGTGACTCCTGTTGCATAATAGTTTAATTATGCACCGTTTTTGATTAGACATAAGTAGAGTTAGCTGTTATGACACTACCTTTCAAACTCTAATAACTCATTAATAACGTAGTCTTGGATAAGATAATAACTAATATTATTCAGTGAAAATTCATATCTATGGGTCCCTTACCTTCTTGGTCCCTGTCTTCAAGCGAGTGCGGCTTGCTGGGTACAGCCCAGTGATGGTCCAGCGAAGACTTGCGTCTTTCCTCCAGCGACTTGGCAAAGTCCATCTCCAGTTCACCTTCTGTCTCATCACCTTCGCCAATCGTTGGTGTATCTTCCTCCTTTGAAAACAAAATAAAATATTGTTTTATTTCCAGAAGACATTCATGACAGATTGAATTAGAAAAAATTAGGTTCACTCAAAAATTTATAGTATAACTTTTGGCGGCTCTGGTAGTGCCGTTGGTTGGAGCGCTTGTCTGTGATAAGATAAGGGGCTCTGGCTGGCTTCGTTTCCTGCAGCCTTGGGTTCGAATCTCATCCAGCCATGAATGTTTCTCATCATTCACCCATTCACCTCATTACCCACGCACAAGTCTCCAGACTCATGTGGGCTTTATCCGCAATATTAAAAAACTCAATAATATTAGATCACAGAATACTAGAGAACTGTCAGATAGTTGGAAATCCATCAGAGAAGCATATCAACATTATGCATTTGGCTTCAGATAAAAAATCATAAATTCGAATTACCTGTGTTCCCAATCAGAACAACTTTCCGACACTCTACTACACGATTGAAAATAAAAATTTATGAACTACTTCACACCCCTGAGAATCCTCATGAAGCAGACATAAACTTCATCTCAAGATAATAAATTTCGAAATTCCTTTCAAAGCTGTAAATTATGCGGAAGACCTCAGCTACTACGGACATTGACATCTGCATTAAATAGCTAATGGAAATCGATGAAAACCACAACACAAAAATATCAAGTCAGCGGCGGGAATAGAACAGAACTGTTCGCAGTGGTGGAGGTCTTTGGCATAGTTAATATTATTAAAACAAATTTCAAAATTTATTACCTTGTGAACATTTAGCAACTAAATAAAAATTGTAATAACGTTCTAAATAAGTCAGTATATCTACAGTGCAGCATATCTATTAATTTTTATTCATACACCATTCATAATCATTAAAGATATAATTCACTTCCGGTAAAATCACTTCCCGGTGGTTCGGAACCCACCTAAAACTGTAGGTCCAACTCATCAATCACCATCATCCAACTCATTACCCACGCACAGGTCTCAGACCGATGTGGGCTTCATCCTCAAAAAAAAAATTCCCTCCATGGAAGAAAATTTATCAAGGCAACTAGTGTTCTTTTATGCGTTAACCTTAAACTTATATTTTGTTGTAAATATTAAATTGCATTTTTTTGTAATCCATATACAAGCAACAAAGTACACCAATGCATACCCGAGTTTCTTGTTGAATTTTTTGTTATTTCCTTAGATATAAGCACAATTATTTAGAGATGAACCACCCCTTAACAGCTTTGCTAAAGATTGTGCGCAGGTTATTTGGTCATAATTCCCCCCCCCCCCCTTAAGTTTCTTTAATTGGATATTATTAAGGTATTGGAATGTTATCTATTGCCATGAAAAGTTATTTTTTCATCAATTATTGTTTTGAATAAAAGGGTTCAAAGTTGAAATTATTCGATTTTTGGGGGCAATTTTAAACATTTGATAAATGTTTTTATAAATAAGAAACATTGAGTAATAAAATGACATTTTCATTTCAATCAAACAATTAGTTTTCTGAAAATAAATTAAAAAAAATATAGGGAAAAATTCTGTTTTTCAAAAACTTATTTTGAAAAAACTAATTGTTAAATTGAAATAAAAAATTTGTCATTCTTTCCCCTCAAGGTGTCTTTCAGTAATAAAAAAATTTCAAATGTTTAAAATAACTCGAAAGTGAGCTCAATTGCCCCCAAAAACAGAAAAATTTCAACTTTGAACCCCCATATTTTACAAAATAATTGATAAAAAAGAATTAATCTTATGGCAACAGATAAACTTAATATATAAAATACAAGAAATTTCGAAAAAATATTATGACTAAAAACCATGTGCACAGCCTTAAACCGCGTCTCCACCAACCGAACATGCTCGGCGAACAGTTTCGCTGGAATTATCTGATGTCACTGAACATTGTTTGGCATTAGTTTTGTGATGACGCCTTCTCGAACATTATGATCGGTGTGGTGGGAGTAGTGACGGGAACCTGTTGTTGGTCATCACTGTTCGCTCACAGACCGAAAATTTCAATTGAACTCACGAACATGTTCGGTGACCTTTATGTTTAATGTTTGTCCGTTTTTTGTATTCGCCAACAATGTTCGGCAGACATGTTCGGTTGGTGGAGACGCGGCTTTAGAGTACCGCAACAAAAGTTTAAAGATGTTATGTGTTTTTGTTTATATACATAACCAAAACAAAAATACATATTTTCCAATAATAGTGAAAATTCACATAACATCTTTAAACTTTTGTTGCGGTACTCTAAAGCCGCGTCTCCGCCAACCGAACATGTCTGCCGAACATTGTTGGCAAATACAAAAAACGGGCAAGAATTAAACATATGGGTCACCGAACATGTTCGAGAGTTCAATTGAAATGTTCGGTCTGTGAGCGAACAGTGACGATCAACAACAGGTTCCCGCCACTAACCCACACCGATCATAATGTTCGAGAAGGCGTCCACACCAAACCAACTCCAAAAAATGTTCGGCGATATCAGCTGATTCCAGCAAAAACTGTTCGCCGAGCAGGTTTGGTTGGTGGAGACGCGGCTTAAGGATAGAGTGGGGGGTAACCTTGAACTCCAATTTCGGATCCCCGACCTATAACGGTCGGTTTGTCGCTCACTATCTAAACTAGCTAATGTGACGAATACAATTTTTAATTTAGGTTCTAACTAATCAATAGATTGTATTTCTGTATTGATAAATAATTAGTTTGACAGATTACTGACCAGCTTATCAGTGGAAGTGATGAGATTGGTGGGAGTGACCAGATCCCGCTCGAATGCCTTGGGGAAGGCGGCGCCGTCGCGTGGAATCGGACCACAGCTGTCCGCATCCCCCTCCCCCTCTTCCTCCTCTTCACCCTCCTCGTCCGTCGACGACCTGGACACCATTGAAAGCCTACACAATCATACACACTCAATTCACTAAGTTATACATCACATATATTATAATATTTAAAACAATTATTTCTTCCAAACCACAAATTATTTCTAAGCAAAATGAAATAATGATAGTAGTAGGCCTTTGTGGTGAAATATAAACACAAGTTAAATTAACGAAACAAAAACAGTAGAGTAAAACTTTACTTTTTTTATCATTTGAAAGGCCTAATCCTATTATAAAATATACAAAGCGTCCTGGAACTCTCTGGAACATTTTATTATAAACTGTTCCTTAGGTCGAGACAAATGATTTTTACAATATAAACATGGATCTACGATGCTTGGTTTTCTGTTTGTCTGTATTTTATTGTTTACAAAAAAATTCATAACTCAATAACTGTTTGAGATACAACGTTGAAATTTTGCATAAATATTTTTGTTATAAGAAACAAATTTTCATACAAAATTCTCTAAAAATCTTAAATTGTTCCAAAATGGTGGCCGTTTCAATTATTTACTGCCAAATTTTACAAAAACTTACAAAACAAATTTTACAAAAACAATAGAAGCAACGTTCATAGAAGCAGGAAAGCTTAAACCTTCGGTTTCCAACATTACGGATTCGGACGAACGAACAAGGCTAGAGTCATTGGCGGATTAATGACATATTGGGGGGTGGAGGTCTGGCAAGCCCGGGGGGATCTGGGGTGTATTAAGGGTGCGAGGGTACTCCCCGGAAAAATGTTGCAAAGATAATCGCCTGAACATAATATTTTACACTATTTTAACATTAAAACTGTGGAAAATTTTTCTTTTTTTCACTAATTTTAATAAATTTAATATTACAGACCGTTTCAAAGTGCATGGCGTCTCGCTGGAGGCAGGGAAGGCAGTGCAAGAGAGACAGAAAGTCTTTCTCACCACGCTTCCCCTCCAGCCGTCAAGTACAGTCGCGTCAAATACACTCACTGCTCAACTTTTTAGCGATAGCGGACTTAGGGAATATTTGAACTTGACTGTACTGCGAGGCAGCAGGTACAGTAGTGGGAGAAAACGCTCAGCGCGCATGCTCCATCGAGACGCCACGCACCGTGAATCAATCTGTACTAGGAATTTACAAATGTGTTTTATTTATTTATTTACTTATTTATCATCTATGTAAATCATCATATTGCAGTAGAATGAAGAGGAGGCAACAGGCTTTACAGCCCAAAGCTGCTACCTCTTCTAAATTTCAATACAGAAATGCCCAAATAAAGGTTATGTCAAAAGTCACCGTTTCACTATTAATTTTCACTAGAGAAAAATATTCTTTAAAAAAAAAAAAAAATTGGACATGAACGTCAATAAAAACACAATACGAAAAGATTAGAGAATTTTTAATTATTCAGTCTAAAAATTTTGAGCCGAAAATTAAACACGTTCACAATTCCGCACAACAGCTGAATTTTTCAACACAACTTACTTCACATAATAAAATAAAATAAACTTGAACATTATTATGAATAAATTATCATCTACTTACTGTTTCGAGCAGAACAAGAATGAGAATTAAAAAGTAATTAATCAATATTTGATTATTTTTTTTACATAGGCCTAAAACTAGAAATTTCCAAATATTCTCCACTTTTTTTTTATCAATAATCCACTTTGTATTAGAAAAATGTTATCACTGTGTGAATGATTTCCTGGATGTTGATTTCTTCCATACTTAGTGTTTATGCTTTTATGCTATTGTAGATAATTTGCTATTATGTTATTATTATACTTAGATTAATATGTAAATTATTTTCAATTGTTACGACTACAGATATAAGAAATTGACGAGGCACCTGTTCTGACAGTGTATACTGTAGAAAAAAATGTTTTTGCCAATAAATGAAATGAAATAATTACGTCTCAAACCTGCAATGAACAATGAAAGGAAAATCTTGCAAGGAAAACAAGGCAATTTGATAAATTATTGTTCATCTACAAAAAATTTCTATTTTCACTCAACACATTTTCACTCAAAAAACTTCCGCTAGGCTATTATTATATTTTGTTCGTTTTAAAACAAATGACAATAGTTATTATCATATAACTGGTAATAGATTGTAAACATAACTAACAAAATTATATTTAACTGTTTAAAAATTGTAGTTTCTATATCCCAGGGCACTATTTCAACTTGTCACCGTCTCTGAACAATTACACCACAATCATAGTCAATTCTTATGTTGCATCTCTCACGAAGGAAAAGGGGAGTGCCTTGCAATTGCTATTACAATGCAAAATGATTTGTTAGCTTGAAACTCTCTCAATATGATTGTACAATGGTTACAATGTGCACAATAATAAGAACTGAATCTGATTCTGATTCCAAGAATCAGGCCTTTGGTGGGGAGAGCTGGATCGGCTTGTAGTGCCAAGACTCGCTGTCATTTTAGCTTGTTAACTCGCTCAGTGTTAATTGCACCGCTTATACTATGCAACATAATCAGAACTGAATTTGATTCTACAAAATTCCAATAATCTGGCCTTTGGTGGGTTGTACTGGGTCGGCTTGTAGTGCCAAGACTCGCTGGCTTGTTAGCTTGTAAACTCGCTCAATGTCAATTGCACCGCTTATACTGTGCAAAATAATCAGAACTGAATTTGATTCTACAAAATTCCAAGAATCAGGCCTTTGGTGGGTTGTACTGGGTCGGCTTGTAGTGCCAAGACTCGCTGGCTTGTTAGCTTGTAAACTCGCTCAATGTCAATTGCACCGCTTATACTGTGCAAAATAATCAGAACTGCATTTGATTCAACAAAATTCCAAGAATTAGGCCTTTGGTGGGGAAAGCTGGGTCGGCTTGCACTGTCAAGACTCATTGGATTTTTAGCTTGTAAACTCGCTGGCTTGTTAGCTTGTAAACTTGCTCAAAGGAATTGTCCCGTTTTCACGGTATTAAATGATACGAATTGAATCTAATTCTAAAATATTCCTAGGTCTTACAATTTTGTATAGCTATTCCTATGCCCAAAATTCAAAATATAATGAAAAACCTAAATATATATTATAAACTTAACACATTTATATCATTCTAAATACATATAGAAAAGCTTAAATATAATACCTGAGCTCAGGAAACGTTTCATCCTTGGCTAGGAGGGAGTCTTCGCGCGCTGAGGGTGAATGATGAGGGTCTCCACTGTCCAGTGAATCGCCCTGATTGGCTGTCAGCAGACTTGCTTCCGTTTCCGCCTCGGCTTCATCCAGACTATGGAATATTGTTTCTTCCGATTTCGCGTGGTACACTTCCGGTTTAGGCAGGTCCGTTCTACAACACAAATTAATAGCAGTTATTAATTGGAAGAAATAATTTGAATCAATAAGAAAAGGAAGTAGTATTCAGGCTACTCAGGGATATATTATCAAAAATAGGAATTAAAAGTACAAGTTTTAATCTGAAATGTGTCGAAAAAGGCTCTCTACTTAGTCGCGCCAGTAGGTACGGTAATAGTTTTCAGTTAATTTAATTTTATAGCATGATTCATCCAGTAGGGCTGTTTGATAGATAGGAGCTTTCCCTCACTCCACTCGGGAGGGAGTCAGTACTCAGTACGCAACGTACTCAATACACTGAAAAGTCGCAATGATCGCATCACATCATACAGTTCACTAAATTTAAAGTTTATTCTCAATTAATTTTTACTAAATTGTTAGTGTAATGTACTAAAGTGTTGTAGCCTACTGTGTCATGTGGATTGAAGGTTATGTTAATTGGAAATTCTGACTTTTTAGTCTGTTCATGAATAGTATTTACTTGTATTAAATCAATATATGGCACCTCCTGAAAAACCTACTGGTTTAGGAGGACCTTTGTTGTAATGATACTGTAAATAAATTGATTGAATAATAATAAAATAAAAAAAGCCATGTGTGGTGGTTAGCAAGATTGCCTTAGTAGCAGAATACAACAACAGGTTTGGGCTTCATTATAACCTTATCTTTCTCAAACTTCACCTTCCCCCCAACCTATTTCAGAAAGAAGATCGTCTACACTCACCCCCTGACCTACCAGCCAAACCACTACTATCAAAAGTGGTACAGAACTGTCATGGCTGATTATAAAAAGCCATGAAACTGTGGCGCTAGTTGACCCAGTATAATAAGCGCCATAGCAAACAATGGTAGGCTGCCAAAGCGACAGTCGCAAGGGCTTGCCACTAGAAGCGACTAGGGTAGGCGACTCGAGTAGCCTGTGGCTACGACTAAAGGGGGCGTGGCCTACCTGTGACTCATTTTAATAAGCTCATATACATTGGATGTATCTATTCAAGTGGCTTGTCTGAGCATGTGAGCATGAGAAACAAAAACAATTTGTGTCTCAGTTATGGGTGAAATTAGACAAAAGATCTATTAAAACCGGTCTCAGAAGTGTAAATTCAATATTTTACGAAAAAACGAACATAGATTGTGCTTTGTAGCTTGTAAGACGTCACAGATCTTTAGTCGTTTGGATAAACACTACTCAGCTTTTTCCTTAGGAGATAACGATGAGCTCATACAAACTCTGTTCCACAATTGATTAATGGAATAGAAAATTGTCACCATTGGTTTTAATGTTAGAGTTTTGAGGTATACGTTTTATTTCTCAAATCTGATTCTAGGATTATTTTCAATTCCTGGATTTCTTGTTCCATGACGAACTGCGTTGTTAATATCAACTTTTCAAGTGAATTCAACGACTTGCAGTCAAATAATTTGAAATAATTTGACTGCAAGTCGTTGAATTCACTTGAAAAGTTAAGATTATTTTTAGTAGAATGTTTTATTTTAAAACACGTTGTGACATTGAGGAAGCAATATATGTTGATTAGGTCAGAAGTATTTCAATGCTGTAGATGAATTCATTTGTGTTTGACATTGAGATGCTCATTAAATTTTTGTTTCTAATACAATTAATGCATTTTCAAGTTACTTGGATGGGTCAGTAGTTGAGTAGTCAGCAGTCAGTTGGTGTCTTGTGTTGGTGTATGCAGAAGGAACAGGAGCTTCCATCTTGCATAGCATCCCATTAAAAAAGGTAAAACCTTATAGTTAATTTTACAATTTCATTCATGAGCTAAAGAATAGGCCCCGACCCCATCACTAATCAACATCTATCTTGCTATAACATTTCAAATATTCAGATATGCCAAGCGAGTTGCCAATCCCCTTATTTCTAATAATTTGTATTAAAGTCAATTTAATAAAATAATATTATATTATGTTGTGAGATAACTGATAGAGGTGAGATATCAAATTATTATGTTCAAATATAGATACAATTATATTTTGAGTGAGTAATCAATAATTTCATTCTAAGTGAGCTAGGCAGCCTATTACTTACATGGCGTACACGGTTACATATTTATGCGGTTACAAAATGTACAAAGATAGATAAATAAATAAATTACCTGGCTCTATCGGAGTTTCCGACGCGCATATGAGCAATATCATGGTAAATGGCAGCATTGACAACGTATTCCATGGGCGCAATTACACCATACGATTCTGGGCCTTGTTCTATCACCAGAGGATCAGACACGTTTGGATCGAACATCACTGCATTCGGAGTGACTAGCAGAACGCCCGACACCACACCCTGTATATAACACAAGCAGACATCATTTACCTACAACATCAGATACCTCGTCTTCAATTACTCAATAGAGGTTTTGAACAAAACTACATTAACGATGTCACTTACCCACGGTTGCACAAATGTAGTTATTATTACTTACCTAGTGGTTGAAATTGAAATTGAATTGAAATTAAAATATTTTTTATTCTCCATAAAAAATACAAAAATGCAAAATATAACACAATATGATATGTAGGAGGCTCCTCACATGGGCACATGCCTGTGAGAGAGGAGCGAGTTCTAGAAGATTGTCGATTTATACTAAACAAACTAGGATTTATTATAGCTTATTTAACAAGACAAAGTAAAAACATACATGAAGAGGGCAAGAAGAACAGATATGTTACTCATAAATTCAATATTTGTCACTATCAAAAATATGGTAAGTAAGGTATAAATGTAATGTATCAAATTTATGTAGAAAAAAATAAGCTTGAAACAAAATGAAAAAAAAAATGGAAAAAAGAAAAAAAATGAAAGGAGCAAAAAAATGGAAGGAGCAAAAAAACAATGAAAGGAGCAAGCAAAATTATGAAAGAAGCAAGCAAGAATGAGGTTTGGAACCCACTTAAACTGTAGGTTCATTATTTATAGCATCATTGCATCATCATTACCTAAGCACAATCTAACCCCCGGTTGCACAAACGTCCTATCATTATGATGGTTCATCATTCGTAACACTTTTACACCAGGCAGTAGCCAGCCCGTAATCCATATCATTCAGTATATGAATGAATCATAAGTGAATCACTAATCATATTCAGTATAAGTGAATCACTATTTGGTACAGAAGTGTGCTGTTATTTAGCAATGATAGCTAGATTATTAATAATCCAGCCAACAGAGTCAACTAAAAATGTCCAATTCCGAGATCAGCTCAGCATGACGTATAGTATAGCCTATAAAATAGTTAAATAATTCGTTATAAATTCAATAATGTGAATAAATCATATTATTATATGGTTTGAAGAGTAAATTAGCTTTTAAATTATTTAAAAGAATCATTAGTGACTAGTATTTACCATTAATATAAGGCTTGTTTTAGGTTGTATTGAGTTTCTCAAGATGGCGCATGTGCGTGAATGATGGTACCACTTTTATGCATTTTATACTAGGTATGGCTCCACCATTCAAAATGTATGGATCATTCGCTAGAATGATCCATACATTTTGAATGGATAGATAGGATAGATATATAGGATAGATCTCAGCCTACATTTTTAGTTCATCATCACTATTACAGCAACGTGTTTCGGTGCGTCCGCGCATGGTTTGGGTTCCTCCTCTGGTTAATTTTCTGTCAATTTTACAACCTTCAATAAATTTTACAACTTACAGTCAATTTTACTGAACTTTCAGCCTAATTTCTTGATAATTATATAAATTTCTCTATTAGTGTTCAACTTTCTCCTGATTTTTTTCCATTCCTTTCAAAGTAGTAAATTTCTATCGAGGTTCGCGCCTCTTCCCATTGGAGTCTGCTTTTGTCATCTTTTCAAATACTAATATTACTTTTATAAATTTACTATTATTGGTACCCACTCATGTTACATCTTCAACTTTTTCAAATATTTAGACAAACTTATGTGAACTCATCATCACTCACACACCCTTATAGGCCCATGTGAAGATAAATTCCTGCAATAAAGGCCTGTCAGTTCACATTCCAATTTATATCACTCGCTTTAATTTTTTGGAGCTATCTCAATGTATCAATTTTGTTTTTCAGTTCCATACATTATTCAAATAATCTGAGTGTCATATTTTTGTTTGAGTATTTCTATATTTAAGACTAGCCGGCAGACTCGCTTCGCTCGCCTTGACCGTCTAGCCAGGGGGCTCCGCCCCCTGGACCCCCCGGGGGGGTCCAACTAATTTCCATTGTGATTAGATAAATTTACAGAAATAGGTGATTTTGGGGAGAATTTTGATACCATTACTTAGTATGCATCTAGGGTCTTAATCAAACATATACTTTTCATAAACGTTGGCTTTTAGCTTTGTTTGAAACAAATTATTATTCATTAATAGACCTAACCTACTGAACTTGCCAGCCAAACACCTTAAAGGAACAGCTGATAGAAGTCAACCGTTTTTAATCATATGGCAGACCCCTTAGCAGCGTTATTTACACTGTCTTTGAACAGCAAAAGACTTTGCACTTTGCATGTAGGCTACCATACAGTCGGAGCCTTGCAATATGTGGGAAACATATGACTGGGTATGATGAAATGTTATTATGCCAGGTTGATGACATCTGTTAAGTGCAAATTTCAAAATATTTTCCATATGATTAAAAGATCCCAGTAAGCTAGCTAGCCATGTACCCGTGCTTTGCATAGGCAAAACTTTAACCCCCTAAAAACACCCCTAAAATTGCGAATTTTGAAAAATCCTTTCTTAGCACGCGTCTAGTCCCCCTACTGAATACGTGTACCAAATTTTATCGTTTTTGGTCGAGTGGTTCCTGAGAAACTGTGATGAATGAGTGAGTCAGTCAGTGGTATTTCGATTATATATATATAGATACTGTTGAACTGTTTATCAGCTGATTATAAATTTATTCTAACTGTCAAGTAATTAACCGTTTCATTAGGAACGAAATAACATAGACTCCTATTTTATCAAGTTGATGTTGAACTGATAGAATTTGATCATTATTTATTTTGTCAATGTAAACGAAATGAGGAATAAAGAATTTTTTGAGTTTAGGTATTATCATGTGCTTTCACATAGTAGCTTAATATAAAAGTGTTACGAATGATGAAGCATAATAATGATGGAACATTTGTGTAACTGGGGTAGATAGTCTTGGCTACAGTGTATATAGACAGTGTGGCCATTGGAAGCCTCGCTTCTGATTGGATAACTCGGCCATGTTATAAATTAGTGATTATCACAGTGAGCAAGTTTATTTATTTCATTTTTTTCTGAGAATGAAGCCCACATAGGTCTGAGATCTGTGCGTGGGTAATGAGTTGAATGATGGTGATTGATGAGTTGGACCTACAGTTTCAGGTGGGTTCCGAACCACCGGGAAGTGATTTTACAGCAGAGAACAGTCTTTTTTGCTGGCCAATCCAATCGGTCACCCTTACAAAGAGCGCCCAGGAATTTTGTAGCTTAACTCTGAACAGATACCTGCTGCGGCACTCGGCTATCACTTCCCTATGGCAAATCAAAATCAAATTCGCCATTTGGTGTCGAAATTAAGTGTTGACTACAGTGACTGAGATCTATCTCTTCACCTCTTTACAGTCAATGTAGTATGAATCATATATTTATCTTGTATTTAGGCTATGCTGACAAGAAACGCAAAGGATAACACGCGTATTGTGTAGTCGGAGCCGTACAGTCATGTTGAAAACATATGTTTACAATACCGTATATAACTAATATATGGCCTAAACAGATATACAATCAAATACAAATTGGACACCATATTATGGCGGCTGATAGCAATGTGCACACTGTCTATATGAAGCCACTGCAATCATGGCTCAAATCAGCTTTGCGCGTGCACCGGCTTATCCATTATTCCCGAATAGTTGAAAATAGTTTTTATTTCTTTTGTGCTTAACTTATCTGAAATTTCATATTTGTAATTAATTATGTAATTGAGAATGCTTCATCTTTTTTACCTCGGAGTGCTTGCACACTCGATGATAATCATAATCACAAATTCATACTCATGCTATATGTCAGATTGGAGCAACGTGAATACCACAATCCCACATTATGTGTTTTATTTTACGACGGCGATTCTCATCGAGTATTGATGCTCCACTGTGCAAACACTCTTATATTCTATGAAAATGTATTTCAATATTCTATTCTTTTATCTACATATACCCACAAACTTTACAGCCAATAACTTCAATGACCTTTCACTGAATTTTAATTTAAGGAATAATTCACAAGTTATAATGTATTATCACTTCATGAATTCAAGCCAGTCTCACAGATAGACCACAAAAATATCCCATATTACTCCTATATTATTGATTTGCTCGATGATATTGAAACAATTCACCAATTTATTGATTTCTTAAATCTATTATTTATTGTCAATAAAATCAATCAATAAAAAATGTGTTTTATAGTGTTTTGTGACGTCAGGAGAGCCATTGGATTATATGAGCTCCGAATTCAACAGCTATTTAGCACCAAGTTACGCAGAGTACACCGTTCAACTGCTCAATGTTTTGGTTATGCGCTCTCATTGGAAAGGCTACACTTACGATTTTCACTTGAGAAATAATTCTTATGTTGACTAATATTACTAACTAAATCATTGTGACAAGGAATCCAGTTGGCTATGCTTGTTAATGCTCGTATGCTAGCTATGCTCGTATGCTTGCTATATTTGTATGCTTGTAAAATTGCCCTCAAAGTAGACTGCTAATTATTTTTACAAGAAGATATAAAATATTGAGAAGAATTCAACTGACATGTTTAACAAATTATGATATTTGATACATAAACAATTATGTATTCAATAACTATATCATTGAGTATCACGAACAACAAATATCATAATATTTTATATATCATAATATCATTTATATTTTGTTTTTCGCTCTCATTGTACTTTGTTTCAAAAAAGCTTTATTTTCCTGGGCCCGAAATTTTTCAATAGTCTTCCTTCAGAAGTCAAGAATGCTGCAAGCTTAAATTCATTTAAGTCTCGTTTGGGAGGGTGGTTGCTGAATCAGACGCCTGATGAAATTGAAAATTTATTCAGGATATTAGGATAGATTAGAATTGATGATAGAAATTTTCTACTGTATTGTTGTAACTTTTTGTTGAAATTCGTACTTATTTTTACTAGGTAGTATTATGGTAATTTTGTAAACATTTGTACTTTGTAACTTTTAAAACTCCTGTTTGAATAGCAGTTTTTCTATATACTTGCAAGATTCTATTATAACTTTGTATTTTGTTGTTCGCCTCGTGATTATTGCTTTCGTACGTTACATGTATCGAAATTGTAATTTTTTAATTAATTAATTTTACTAAGTAAACTTAAAAGCTCCATGGGTGTGTGGGTGTGTGTGTGCATGAGTGTGTGAATGTGAAACAAGTAGTTTTGTTGAGTTATAAATTGTTTCTGTTACTTCAAGTAGGCTATACTTATAATAATATACTCCTGCTTGCAGACGAAGATACTTTCTTCCAGCAAGCAGTATTGATTCATTGATTTTGTTTTTGTAATGGCTAGGAACAGGTCATGTAAGAATATTGTATGTTGTATTTTCTTTTATTTGTATCAATTTTTGCATTTTTTGTAGAAAGATCAATGAATAAATTTTATTTTATATCTTATATTTTGAGAAGTTCCAATGCAAATCTTTACCTGGCCATCGGTGATATGCCTGACACAGATCTTGAGGAACCTTTCCAAAGCTTTATTTCTATTTGCACCCGTGAGTGGCGATTGCGGTGAGCTGATACGCTCCACGTGGCCAGGCTTAGGAGATGCCACTCTTAGCTTATCCAGAATAGCTGAAATACAAACAAAAACACATTATTAAAAATCAAGCAATGTAGTAGTTTATGAAAAGATTGTGTTATGAACGACTTTAAGCCCCTCGTGAGATGTTTATGATTGGCTTTAAGCCAGAAGTGAGATGAAGAAAGTGTCCTGAACATCTCAAGAGTGGCTTAAAGGCTTAGGATTATTGGTTGAGTTCCTGGGAGCTTTACCGATAACTGATAAATGTTACCCGTGGCGTCTGATTGGGCTACTCAAATTCATGCACGTTCAAAAATTTGAATAGACCAATCAGGAGCCACTGGTAACATTTACCAGTTACCGGTAAAGCTCCCACTGCAAACAATATTTCATCTACGACCTCCAATAACTTACTTGCATTGTTACTCAACAATTACTTCGATAACTATCCAAACTAACATAACCTGGAATGCTCAGTTGTAGGCAATCGGTTGTGGGTTTAAAATCGAATTCAAATTTGATTTGAATATTTAAATCCGTTGATGTGAGGTATTCACGCACAAGTCTCGGATTCATGAGGGCATAATCAGCAAAAAAATTTTGACAATGAATTTGAGAAACTATGTGATCTGATTAGACTACAGCCTTTACAAAAAAGTGACACCAGTGTTGTAATAGCTTTATTATGGAATGGTTTAGATTATACATGAATAAAGTCAGATGTCATTATATTATTTCAACTCTAATAGGTACTTAATAACGTAGCCGTGAATAAATGCTAAAAAGCACGTTGACTTTTAAGCCCCCAATTCATATAATGCACTAAACAAACAATGTTGACGATATACACTACTCATGTGAATTTGGTACATCTCAGCAAATCAGCTGAGAGTTACTATACAGACCTTAACAATGCGTTTCGGTCTGAAACGTGGACTACACAAACGAAGAGTGAGGTCGATTTCCTCGATGTAGTGACAGTTATAATAGTATTCTAATGCCCGGTTTCTGAGTTGTTCATTAAGTTTAATGGATCATTAACCCATTGCTCCACCATTGAGTTAATGGTCCATTAAGTTAATGAACAACTCAGAAACCGGGCATAAGTACAATGAAGCAAATGTTAATAAATAATTGCACATAACATGTACACTTTTCCTTATAGTTCTTCACTAACTGATCATAAAACTGATTGAGGGTCTGAGTGAACTTTGATATGGCATTCATTCGAGTGCAAAATTGATTTAATTCGTAAATTTTTCTAGTTTCAAGTAATTTTCGTTTGTGCAGAACTCGTCGTTAGAAAACAAGCTGTGTTTAGCTGAGGGCTCCAAATAGAAAATTAAGAATTTAAGATTATGATTATAATTGTGTTAAACTTGGGAAAAATAAAGAAATGGTTGATTAAAATGTATAATTATACACTAGTAATTCAGTGAACAGTAGACCTCACGCCCGTAATGGTGAACAGAGCAACATACTCGATGTACTCAATAGTAAACACTATCGCAAAATTAAAAACAGTTATCAGACCTACCTAACCCTTAATTCAATTCGCAAGTCTATTTTCACAAAAGGTATCACATCAACAAGGCTGTGTTTTCAATTTGCAAGTCAGCTGATTGCTCAAATTAGATTTTAGATGTCTTATGAATGAGTTTATAAAATAACTAGCTATTGTGCCCGTCCTTCGTACGGATTATGTTTAGAAATAACACTAAATAATTATGTTTCGGCCTTTTTGATAGCAACGATCATGAAGTTGTTAACAGCTTAGTAAACAACTCACAACGTAAACAATTCAGTGACACTGTTCAGAGAGAATATTTGAGAACAGCTGATTGATATATCATGATAAATTACGTGATTTGTTCTTATGTGGTAATAATAGTGCTACCTGGCGAATTCCCAAGAGCCTAGCACAAACCGCACCTTCCTAAAATGTTAATTTTTGTTTTGATAAATTGATATTAGAAAATTTTGTTTTTTTTTCAACAAAGAAATAATTGATGAAACATAAGATGAGCTTTGATTCACCAGTCATATGTTTCCTAAAAGACTGCAATGCTCCGACTACACAAGTCTGCAGACAGCGTAAATAACGCCGCGAAGGGCCCACCATTCAGATAATATTTGAGAACAGCTGATTGATATATCATGATAAATTACGTGATTTGTTCTTATTCTTATGTGGTAATAAAACTTGGAAGAAATGTATCCAAAATCGCACAATGCTTGGTTTTTAAACGTTTATTATTCTGTTAAAAAAAAGTTAATTTAGTTTTTTATAGCTAAAGACATTGTCAATAATGTTTTTAATACTGTTCAATAACTAAAATCCCGATCGATGCTCTCGTTTTTGAGGAGAAGGCCGCGTAAAATGTATCCAAAATCGCACAGTACTTGGTTTTTAAACGTTTATTGCTCTGTTAAAAAAAAAGTTAATTTAGTTTTTTATAGCTAAAGACATTGTCAATAAAGTGTTCAATACTGTTCAATAACTAAAATCCCGATCGATGCTCTCGTTTTTGAGGAGAAGGCCGCGTAAAATGCCTTTGGGGCCGTGACAGACAGACAGACAGACAGACAGATAGACAGACAGACAGAAAGTGAGATAAGACTATTTTCGGCTTATTTAATGTATTAATCGTAAAAATAACCAAAAAATATACAATTCTGATAAATGTACAGACAAAACTCTAATTTTATTTATATAGATATTGATTAAATGTCTATATAATTTACTTAGTAATCACTTGAAATTATACTTAATTGAAATATTAGAAATGAAACAAACAAATAAGTTTTTCTTATGAATGATAACTTTATTCATATGAATAAGGCGCAAACAGATGAATAAGGGTGCCCGAGGGCTATCTATGAATCTGATTCCAATTGCATATGATGGAGAAGCTCATTTTAAAAATAAGATATTCCTATAGAAAAGGCTTGTGTGCCTTTTCTTTTTTCCTTACAATTATCCTTTAAATGCAACAACATTTTTAAAAACCTTATACATCGCTGCGCATTACTAAAAGGAACATTCATGCCAAATTTCAAAGAAATCGGTCCACGCATTCAGCCGTAAATGCGTTACAAACAGAAAATTCAAAACCCTCGACTCGAAACATAGACCTCACTTCGCTCGGTCAATAATGTATTGAGCTTCATCTTCAGAACAAAATAGATTCAATTATAAAATCTTCAATAATCTCAACCAAATAGCTCAGTAAGAACCCACCATATTCTTTCTCCAACTAAAAACACAGACAAATAGTCTCTTACTTTTCTAGCCTAATAGCCAACTTAATAATATCAACTCACACATTAACTGCACGAAAATAGCTCTAAAAGATCCACCCAGTTCTTTGAGCAATTAAAGATTATAAAACGAGAACTATAATATCTAGATGCACTGAGAAAGAATAAAAGTCATAATTATCATTCTTGTAGAAGTTTTAGCACACAATAAAACCAGGAGATAATGCTTTTAATTTGAATTTTCCAACAGCCCCATTGAATTAATTAAAACAATTAAAGATAATAAAACGACAACCATAATATCCAGAAGGACTGGGAGAGACTAAAACAGTTATTATTCTTGTATAACTTTTAACACTTAATAAAACCAGGTAATAATCCTTTTAATCTGAATTTTCCTACTGCCCCATTGAATTAATTCAAACCATTAACTATCATAATATTTAGGTCTCTCTGAGAGAGAATAGAACAATTGTTATTATTTTTGTAAAATTCTCAGCCCAAAATGAAACCAGGTGCTAATCTTTATAATCCGAATTTTCTTCCAACTCTATTGAATTAATTTGAAGAAAAGAATTTACTCCAGTGTCCTGCTCTATTGTACTACCATTTCCGCTCTGTGGAAGTTTACTCACATGTGATCCTGTGAGCCTTTCCTTCCTTCCTACCGTCTTTTGAACTCTTTTACTCATACTCCCCCACTCTCATTTTCCCACTCTCTCTCTCTCTCTCATTTTCCCACTCTCTCTCATTTTCCCACTCACTCTCTCTCTCTCTCTCTCTCTCTCTCTCTCATTTTCCCACTCAGTCTCTCTCTCATTTTCCCATTCCTTGTCTCTCTCACTCATTTTCCTACTCGCTCCCTCACACATATACACATATACACACACACACTCACTCTCTCCCTCTCTCATTCATTCCCTCTCTCTTACTCACTCCCTCTCTCATCAAGTGTCAAGAATGGACGAATCTTTGTCCAAACTTCGCCATTTCATGTAATTGCATCACTTAGATTGTCTCATTGCCGTAGTTAATATATCAAATATGATATTTGACTGCAAGTCGTTAAATTTCACATGAAAAGTTAATATTAACAACGCAGTTCGTCATGGAACAAGAAATCCAGGAAGTTAATATATCATTGAGAACATACAAATAATCTAAGTTTACTATAGTATCTATGTGATGTTGATAATTTTGTTTTTAACCACTCATATTTAAAATATGTAAATTTAAATGAATAAAGAAAGATAATCTAATCTAATCTAATCTCTCTACTTATCTTTCTTGTTGCGAAAACCTTATCATTAGGAACAATAACTTGCCAGCTTCCCAATTAAACATGGAACAAAAAACTTCCAAATTATTTTCCTTTTTCTCTCTCTTTGTTTTCCATTCACTCCCTCTACCCTCTCATACCATTCTTTTCCTCTCCCTCACTCGCTCTCTCTCTCTCTCTCTCTCTTGAGATAACTCTATCTTTGTTGTTGTGAAAGTCTTACCATAAGGAACAATAGCTTGTCAGCCAGCCAATTGAACTCACAAAAAATAATACTCCCATTTCTTTACTTTCTCTTTCATTCTCGCCCCTCTCTTTTCATTCTCACCCCTCTCTCTCTATTTTCATCCCCCTCCTCTCTCTCACACATTTCTCACCCGCTCTAACTCTCCCCCCCTCCTACTCACTCACTCACACTTCCTCTTCCATTCTCATCCCCTCTCTCACAATCTCTCTCTTCCTTTTTCATTTACACATACACACACTCTCTTTCTCTTTTCTTTTTTTTCGGGGTGCCGAAATACGATTTTAGTCGTTTATGCAAATTTGCATAACTGGCACAGATCCCATTCAACGTGCTACTACCATAATAATGCAAACGAGTAGCGGAATGGCCACAGCTACTATACGTGCCTAACGAAGGGTAGCAGATGCAAAAATTGTGGCGGAAAAGTGTTTTCCTCTATGGAAACGAAACCAGCCGAATTGTGTCACCCACTATTATACTTTAACTGCCCATAGAACAACCCGAATATCAAAGAACCCAAAGGAAATCATTACGAAAAGGCAAAAAATCCAAAAAAGTAATTAGTTGAAATTGAAAATTGTTGACTACAAACTGCCGAGATTCGAGCCACTGTAATATTGGTCAAAAACCAAGCTCCTTATCGATTATACACCGTGGAAATTCAATTAATAAATAAAAATAACTGATTTATTTATCGAAATTGACTACATTTTATGTTGAAACTTTTGTCCGATCTGTTGAGCTGCATGCTAACATGATATTTACTATTTAAGATGTAATAACTAGAATCTGAGATGATTTTCAATTTAATTGAGCTGGCTATATGTCTAGTTCAGATCTATTTTTCATCATAATTATTTTTATATTTTACCCCAGAATCAATAGACCTAGGGATCTTACTTGGACAAATAGGACTATATAGTAAATATAAACATAAATTGAACCATGGGTAGAGGACGAATAATTATAGTATGACTATAGTATGACTATGAATAATTATAGTATGACTATAATTATATTCTACATCTAATACTAATATACTATTCTATTATAAAAATGAGATGGTGTCTGTCTGTCTGAACATCCATCACGCCTAGAATACTTGACTGATAAAGCTGAAATTTTGCATAAAGATTGTCTGTATACCAAGGAAGGACATAGGCCTATTTAAATATTTCAATAGTTCTTATAAATAATGAATAATTAGTAAAATTACAGACCTAACCTATCAAACTTGACAGCCATTGATTGTCCGAACAATAATGATCCTATTTGAAGTTGAACATGCTAAATAATTGTTATTCAAGGAGAACGGAGTGTTAGTCTATCGGCTAGCGAGCCTACTTTTCACCCAGAATTCGTTGGTTCGAATCCGACCGGGGTGAACTTTTTTTGACAACTTTCAGCATTGATAGGTAATGTGATCAAAATCATATGATTATTGTCAGACTTATTAGAGGCTTTGTGATATTAATACCATATGTTGAAAGTATGATCTAGGATGATAAAAACATAGAGCCGCTCCAATCCATCAGAAATGAATCCAAAATTTTCTATCAGTAACCTCATTTAACTTGGACGAAAATTTCCATCTATATCAAATAGGCCTAACAATGTTTCTCGGGTTCTATGTCAAAGTTAACATGCAAAATTAATATAGTAGGTTTTGAGTTTTATATATCTTTAAAATTCCCTCTTAACAGTTAACGTGCACGCAGTGATTAGATATTTCACACAAATATCCTTAGCCTCAACGGGATTTCTGAGACCCCGTAGCGAAGCACGGGTGACCTGCTAGTATACTATATATAATAATACTATACTATTATATAATAATATTTTTTTAAGGTTGAAGGCCACATGGTTTTGAGACCTGGGCCTTATATCTTAAGTAGACCATTTAGAACTTTTTTTAAAAGATGAAGCCCACACAGAGACCTGTGCGTGGGTAATGAGTTGGATGATGGTGATTGATGAGTTGCCCCTACAGTTTTAGGTGGATTCCGAATCACCAGGAAGTATTTTTTTCTGGCCAATCCAATCCAATACTATGACTAAATGAAATTTCAGTGGTTGCTAATAATAATGAGAATATTATTATACTTGTAAATAATATGGTTATTATACTTGTTTGTAGAACACAAGTGACATTATTAAAAAATTCTGGAAAACAAAGCACGTGTTTCCATGTTTTCCAAAAATATTAATACCATTTTATTAAGCAACCATGATGTTCAGTCACGAGCGCTCAAGGCAATGCTTCGATGAATGACCATGCTTGATTTTTTTTTAGGATGAAGCCCACATACGTCTTAGACCTGTGCGTGGGTAATGAGTTGGATGATGGTGAGATGGTGATTGATGAGTTGGACCTAAAGTTTTAGGTGGGTTCCGAACTTTATAAGCTTTATCATCACTCACCCACATGAAATTATTGTTAGTGGGTTCGAAAGCCACCTAAAATGATTGTAGCTCCTTGCATGGCATGGCTCAAACGGTGAGGTGGAACTACATTCAAGGGTCACGCTACCAATAAAAGTTTATTATTATTGGTGAATTCTCCCTGGGTGGAAGGCGATACGCAGCGATGTTTGGTCAAGAATTTTTGTGTTGCTCTTTTTATTCCCATAGGCGTTCATAGTTTCTGAGAAATTTGTTTTTTTTTCTTGCGTCCACTTTTGCTGCTCTGTAACTTTCCACTTGTCTATCTTGTGTCTGAATAATATGTTTCTACCTGTATAATAAATCTCAGTTGGTGATATGCTCGCGTTTTTCAAGCGTATTATTATTAATATAAATGTTGATGTTATTCCTCATTGAATACAGTGACAGCTCATGAGATTGGTTCAATACAAGCCTAGATTATTGATAGCTTTGATTACTATTCAAATAATAACCTACATTCATTATATTTGTTACTTTTTATACATTAATGATCACTTTGAACAATCTTTTATAACAATACCTATTTTCTTTCTACAGTAGAACCTCACTTATTAAAAAAAAACGGGACAACCAATTTATTTCGAATTAAAGGATGTTTTGAAATATCGAGAGTTTGAATTATAGAGGTTAATGGGAATGAAATTCGAATTTAAGAGGCTTACGGTATCACAGTTCGTACTGTGGAGGTTGACTCTTTGGAGGTAACGTTTCAAATTACAGCAACAAAATTCGAATTCCAAAGGCCCGAGTATAAACTTATTCGAATCTTAAAGGCTGCATCATGCGTTAAAAACACTTCGAATTATCTGTATATTATTTTCCGAATATTAGAGGTTTTCTAAAAGGGAACAGACAAAATTTAATAATTATAGAGGTTTTCGGATTATCGAGGTTCGAATTAGTGAGGTTCTACTGTATCAACTTTGATTCTGTAAACCTTTCTTTATTCTTAAATTATCTTTACCTTACCTTTAATTGTTATTCTGATTATTTTATTCTTTCAATAGTTTTTTATTCTAATTATTTTATTCCTTCAATAGTTTATTATCTTTACTAATTTCATTATACGTATTGCTTTGTGAATTAATTTTATGTGCTTTCTATTGTTTTGATGTATATAGTTATTTGATGAATTGTATTGTTAACATTGGTGAAGACTGTTTTGGGCGAAATGCCGGCAGTCTTCCTTGAAATAGTAATGAATAAATATATTATAATTATTAATATCTATCTTTATATTCAATTTATTTATACTTTATCATCAGTTCGGAACCCCCTAAAACTGTAGGTCCAACTCATCAATCACCATCATCCAACTCATTACCCACGCACAGGTCTCAGACCTATGTGGGCTTCCTCAGAAAAAAATTCTCCTATTTACCTGTTTCCTCTTCGGCCTTTTCCGTTTCGCTGGCCGACAGAGCCGCATCCTCGGCCGTTCTCTCTCCATCGTCGCTTCCTCCACCGCCTCCCTCTCCCGTCACCGGGTCTGTCCCTCCCTGAGCAGGCGCCTTCTTCTCAGGCACACGGATTACCTGCCCTGGAAACACTGTACGGGATGCTAGCCTATTCAGAATGGCCAGCTCCGAAGGAGTCGTGTCGAAGTGAGCAGCTATTGATGTCAGCGTATCGTTGGCTTCCACCTAAAAATTCAAACAGAAAGTGGAATTAGCAGAAATAAAACAAAAAAGTGCAAGAAGTAAAGAAATAAACGGAAAAATTGTGATAAATGGAGAAATATGGATGAAAACACGATTTGAAACGGCATTTAATTACTATTACCGTATTCAAATAATAATAATAATAATAATAATAATAAAATAATAATAATAATAATATTCGGCTTCCACCTTGATACAAAACACGCTGAAACAAACAATAAAGTGTAGCTTACAATAGTCTAGTCAAATTAGTAAAACGTAAATAAATAATTCCAAAACTGATGAAAATCGTGATATATGACCAGAGGAACATGCTGAAAACACACTAACATTATATCTCAAAGGATTCTTGGATTTCTTGTTCCATAACGATCTTCATTGTCAATATTAACTTTTTATTGTTAATTCAACGACTTTCAGTCAATTTTAATTGTTAATATATAATATTTCTACTCACGTAGGCCAAAAGTTTTCAAATCGTGGAGATTAATTCACAATTAAAATTGACTGCGAACTGTGAATTCACAATTAAAGTCGCTGAATTTACAATAAAAAGTCTTCAATGATTCTAGCTAAGCTTCGGCCGCCATCTTGGTAAAACTGTTGAATTTTCCAGCGATATTTTGGTTATTCCCGAGATTGACACCAAACTAAGCGTTGCAAAAAAAATTACTCTCACAATTTTTTAAGACAAGATTTAAAGATTTGTGACCTGTATCTTGAATAAGGCCGAAGTTAGAATTTTTCAATGTTTTGTTAAATTTTTAAAGAATTTATAACTTTTAATTTTAATAATTGAAACTACTGAATCTCAAAGGTTACAACTTAATCTCACAGCAAGACCGAAATTTGAATTAAAAACTCGTCGTGAAAATGCAGTTCTCTACAATTTGAGACAGAATTTTCCTTTCATCTCCAGTAATTTTTGATCTGTAGATACTCAAAACCCCCATAACCCCTAAATTACATTTGAGCTCAAAAAGATATTTTAAAGAATTGGATCAGTATTTATTTTCTGGGATTTTTCTCTAAATTTTATTCTTGAGACCACTATCAGAAATTGCCTGGTTACTGGAAGCCTCAAGATAAGCTCATAAATAGAAAAATTAAATCTCAAACAGGAACAGTCACAGCTATATCATAGCCCGTATTTTAACTCAAGGGAGACTTGAAAATAATTTTGAGTGGATGCTTCTCAAGTCGCCCTTGACTCAAGGAAGCCTCAAGGTAGGTTCATAAATACGAAACAAAATCACAAACAGGAAATTACTATGATGTCTCGCCGTTATTTGATAGCCCATTCAGCAATTATAACAGCACATAGTTGGCAGTTTGTTTGGAATGTCTATAATAAATTGATTGCAAGCATCAGTTATGTTCCCACACTCTGAGAAGTAAGGAATTTTTTTTTTTTTTTTTTTTTTTTTTTGTAGATTACGTCTTGGAGACTCCAGTTAAGGAGTATAAGACAAGTCAGATCAACAATATTATACACTAGATACCATAATTACTCCAATTAGTTGAGATGAGGCTCAATTTTGATGTGAAAGGAACTCTTGTACACTATAAAAAGCTTTATCAACCAAATATTTCTTCAATTGTTTTTTAAATATTTCTATATTTTCAAGACTCTTCAAAAACTGCGGTAGCTTGTTGTAGAATTTCCTACCAATATAACTAGGTTTTTGTTTGAATAAGCTACTATTGTGACTCACCAAGTGATAATCTCCTCGGCTTCTTGTATTATAATCATGTACATCAAGATTTTGATTAATATCATTCGTTTTTACATATAAAGTAGCTTCATACACATATAAGCAGGGTACAGTTAGGAGACCAAGTCTCTTGAACAACGGCCTACATGAATCTAATCTATTTACTCTTTCTATACACCTAACCGCTTTCTTTTGGATCTTAAACACCCTATCAAGATTTTGTTTTGATGAACTACCCCATACTAAGATAGCATACCTAATATGTGACAGTAAGAGCCCATGGTAAGCTGTAAAAAGTAACTTTTTGTCATTCAATCTAGCGAGCTGTCGCAGGACAAATACCCCAGATGAAATTTTACTACATATTTTCTCAATGTATGGAGTCCAGGTCAATCGTCTATCCAACAAAACTCCTAGAAATGCAATTTTTTCTTCCTGGTCTAATTGATTATCGTTTACAAACACGTTTATAGCCCTATCTTCATTTAAATTATGTTTGTTTTTGAATTGAAGATATTGGCATTTTTTACTATTTATAGTTAATTTCAACTGATTTAAAAATTGGACAATGGACTGCACACCTATATGGGCACTTATTTCTAAATTATCTAGAATGGAATTGCTGAAAATGAGTGATGTATCGTCAGCAAATAAGAGGGCTCTACCACTAATTAATTCTTTAGGTAAACGGTTGACATATAACAAAAAAAGCAATGGACCTAGTATTGATCCCTGAGGCACTCCAGCCTGCACCTCTAATTTATTAGATTTATTCTTTACTATACTATTACCAACTACTGTAGTTAGTTCTACACATTGTTTTCTCCCAATAAGATATGATTCAAACCATTTCAGTTCAACCTACATTTTGCAGTATTTCCAATAAAGTTCTATGATTAACACAATCAAATGCCTTTGACAGATCTAAGAAGATTGCAGTAGCTTTATCCCCTGAATCTATTATATCTATTAGTTTTTCAACTAGAGAAACTATGGCTGTTTTTGTTGATCTCCCTTTCTGGAAGCCATGCTGTTCATCACAGATAAAGTTAGCTTCTTGAAGGTGCAGAAGTAACCTATTTAGAACTACTCTTTCAAAAATTTTGCTTATTACATTTAAAATACTAATGGGCCTATAGTTTTCTACCTTTTCTCTATCACCACTTTTGAAGATTGGCAAGATCTTCCCCTCTTTTAAGTTATCTGGAAAAACACCTTGTTCTAATGAATGATTGATCAGATGAATCAAAGGGTCTAACAATTGATCTTTACATTCTTTCAGAATTTTACTGGATACCCCATCCATTCCTACAGTTTTTTTATTATTTAAACTATCAATGATATTTGACAACTCGTCTTGGAATACTGGGTGGAATTTTAATTCGTTCTGAATCCCCTCAGTATTCCTCATGTTTGCATCACTAATACCTGTATTAAAAGATTTTTGAAGATCCTTAGCAACCAGTTGATAATATCTGTTAAAGAAGTTACAAATGTCTACACTATCATCAATATATTTATTTTCGTTAATTATTCTGGGGACACTAGTATAAGCATCTACATGAGCTACTTGCCTATTTTTGTTTATTACATCCCACACTGCTGTGTTAAAGTACACACTATTATTCAAAATTTCAGCTGTTTTCTTACATTTCGCTCTTTTCACTTCTCTTGTATAATTTTTCTTTAGAGCTTTGTAATTATCTTCACTTAACATATTTCTAGATAGTTTGAATTCATCATATGCATCTTTAACCCTATTTCTTTCTGCAAGGATATCATCAGTTATCCACTCTTCAATCTTGTCTAATTTGTTCTTTACAGGGACTTTTTTAACTGGACAACTCATAGTAATATGAAACCTTAAAATATTAATGAAACTATCATATTTGTCATTTAAACTATTGCTATTGTAAACCCTACTCCAGTTTTCTTGTAGCAGATTCTGCTTCAAACAATCGATATTCCCCTGTTCACATTGTTGAATTTCTTTCATTACTCTACTCTTTTTAATTGATTTATGACCTTGCAACCCCACCTCTAAGATTTGATAGTCATGATCAGATAGTTCCGAGCCGCCTAATCTTGTTTTAGAGTAATCTATATTAGTAAGGATGTTATCAATTATTGTTTGTGATGTTCTTGTGACTCTGGTATATTCATGAACTTTTATTTCCAAGTTATTCATGTATATAATATCCTTTAAATCTTCTGTCATTTTATTCTGTGTTGCAAAGTCTGTATTGAAATCTCCCGCTACAATAACGTTTGTAAAACGAGTAGTAGTAATCTCTAAAAGCCTATTGAATAGTTCACAAAAATTGTTCCATTCCCCATTTGGTGACCTGTAAATACCTAACACCGCTACTTCGAAATTATTGTCGATTTTTACTCTCAAACCAGTAACTTCTATATCCATTTCCACAGCAAATTTCTCTACATATTCTAAATTAAATGTTTGCATATTCTTAGCATTTTTAGTGAATGGAATTCAAGCTTCCGCATTAATGATTATTGTACTTTATCGTTCTATTATAATAATCAAGGCCAGAGCTGTGAATAATTAGAGTAACACCCGTTTTGTATTTTTTATTTATTATTATTATTAGCTATTTTTTATTTATTAATAATAATAAATTTAAAAGAATGTTATTATTATTATTATTGTTATTATTGGACATAAAACTCCCAAAGTGGAAGACGCTGAGTAAAGATGGTTCATTTTTTGGACATGTTCTTGTTTGCCCACCAGCTTTTCTCTCTTCGCTCCATTTATTTATTATGAAAAAATTAAAATGAATGGGAAGGCGCAAAAGACTCAAATCCAAAACTGCTCTTTTCACAAATTTTGAATGTGCTATATTGTTGACAAAAACGGAACATTGATAGTTAAGCTAGAGTAGTTTAGAGAATTTTAGAGAAATCGACAGGTATAAAATAATATGCTATATAGTTGTGCAATAATAATGGGAAGTGATATCCGCGAGCCGTAGCAGGTATCTGATCTGTCAGATAAGACAACGGAGACAAGCTGCAAACTCTTTGGAAAGGTGAATTGGCCAGCAAGAAAAGACTGCTCTCTGCTGTAAATCACTTCCCGGTGGTTCGGAACCTACTTTAAACTGTATGACCAACTAATCAATCACCATCATCCAACTCATTACCCACGCACAGGTCTCAGACCTATGTGGGCTTCATCTTCCGAGAGAAAAAGTCTATAAGTTACAGAAAACAACTGAGGCTAATCTTACAAAAATTTATTAAATCATCACCGATAGTGTATTGCACGTTTCTAAACTTACAATAGAAATACAACTAACGAATGTAGAACTGAATAACTAGCAATTTATTTTTCAGATTGAGCTCATAGAATTAAATTTTTCATTATTATTTTTAGAGTTCTTCCCATAGAATTAAATTTTTCATTATTATTTTTCAGAGTTCTGCAGTAACTTTGGACTTTTTCTGGATTTCATGTTCAATGACGAACTGCGTTGTTAATATCAACTTTTTTAAGTGAATTCATCTTAGAAGATTCGAAAACGTTCGGCCTACAGAGTAAGTAAATTCTACTTATTCTTAATAAAAATTTGACTGCAATTCGTTGAATTCATTAAAAAAGTTTATTTGGACTTTTTATTGATTTAATGTGTTTTCATTAATTTTTCGGTGTATTTAACTACAGTAGCTAAAACAGTAACGTTCTATTTCTTTATAGTTTTACATTCACCGTATTAATTAAGTTATGGTTACCAGCGAACAAGCAAGAGCTTATGCTGGAAATACCACACGGTATTATCTATTTTATTTCGTAATGTATTTTTATTAAACCAATAATATTGTAGATTTGTGTTTTATAATTGTAATCTATTATATATTTTGAAATGTTATTGAGAATTTGTATGTATGTAATAAAATAAGTTGAATTTGATAATCTAATAAAAAATAAATATTGCTTATACTATAAAAATAAAATTTCACTTCTCATTCAGACGACCATAATATTCTAAACGATACATGCTAAAAAACACACAATTAAATAAGAAGAAAATGCTCACTGTTTGTTTTAAACAGAAACTGCACAAGCCAATCATCTGTAGTATTTTGTTGGGAACAAAATCCAGGAACCGAACTTCGCAGCAAAAACACCTCATGAACAGAATATTCTCAACAAAAACATTTCACGAACACAAAATTGCGAACCAAAACAGCTCCTACACATAGCATTTTCAACAAAAATTCATGACCACTTGAAAATTAAAGTTTATTCAACCTATTTTTTAAGCTCAAAATTGCCAAGAGCACGATGTTATAAAATGAATTACAAAATATTTTAACGTTTAGATTCTATTTTAAACTCTAACGTTTAGATTCTATTTCAAACTGGGCATTGCATCCGAACTAGAAAACAAATTTAAACAAAAAATAGCTATAACATTACATTTCCAACAAAGTCATGAACTTTCTTTGAGTTTTAACTTAGTTTCAAGCCCAAAATTGGCAAGAATACAATATTCAAATAGGAAGAAACTCAACGTTTAAATTGAATTATTTAAACTGTGAATTGAAACCGCGCAAAGAACAGCTCATAAATACAAAACTTAGAACAATAACATTTAACAAGCACAACATTTCTAACAAGAACACCCCATAAACAGTTCATTCAACTGTTCAATTCATAGTTTATTAAAATAATTTTTTAGCTCAAAATTTCCAAGAATACAGCAATTAAACTGATAATTGAAAGGAATTAAACGTTTAGATTGAATTTGAAGTCGAAATCGCAACCGAATCAAAAAAAGAACAAAAACAGCTCATAAGAAACAAAACTTTCAACCCAATAATTTCATAAACTTAAAATTTTTAACAAAATCCTTTTATAAACACAAAATTTCGATCAAATACACCTCATATTCAAAGTACTTTCAACAAAAACAACTAACGAACACTAAATTTCACATAATTTCTAAATCAATCGCGCACTGCCTCACATCATCAACTAAACCTGTCCGCCTAACTTGAACTCCATTGTAATCTCAACAAATATTTGATCACCTGGACTCAAACGACAATCATAATGAGCGTAAATTGTTTGATGATTGAATCAAAACACTTTGACATTGCTCTGAAATTTCAACATTGGTTCCACGCTCGCTCAATGGAGCATTAAACACCTGATGTTATTCAATTCAGGATGCTGTAGGACCGTATTATAATTGAAACAAGGTTGATGTCAACCATTTCTCTTATGATTACAACCAGCTGATGACAATTTTAATATTATTTTTACAATTTTATCTTATTTATAAAATTAGATTAGAAAAATTTAATGGGTATTGCATCTTTCAATATATTGTTTGAAATGGTGAAAGACCTGCAATTGGAAAAATCAAAATATTTTATGAAATAATAATAATAATAATAATAATATCGTGTGACCTGGCTGGCTCAGGTCTGGTGTCAGAGTTATCAGGTCGCACCTGAATAAGTTCAGGGCCTCTGACGTGACTTCACGACTGTTTTTAGGCAGCCGGAACCGACAGCTTAACGTGTCCTCCGAAACACGGGAGTGGCCCGAGGTAAAAAATTTTATGAATAACAGGCTGTTTGAAAATACATTCTTTTCCCCAACTGAATACAACGCTATGAACAATAGTGAGTTTTGGCAAAGCTGAGTCAATGTTTGAGTTCATGGAGCCGTCTCATATACCGGTCAATGCTACCGCTGACGTCTGATTGGTGTATTCAAACTTTTCAACTACAAGTTTGAACCAATCAGACGGCACTGATAATACTTACCGGTTACCGGTAAATTTCCCAGGATAATTAAACCATTGCTAATGCTAACCTCAACACTCTATCCATCTACCTGCAGATTGATTTATTCAATATTAGCATATCCTACAAATATTTGATTTTTTCTGCTTCAATGTATTTGTTGTTTCTACTTCTGTATTACTGGTTTGTTATTTTATTAATTGATAGCTTATTTGGCTGTTTTGTATTTATTTGAAAAATCATTTATACAGTCGGCTGGTAGTCCAAGGACACACAACATGTCAAAGTTTAAAATAACAAGAGTCAAAACATAATAGAACACAGTAAACATATAAATACTGTAGTAGAAAAATATGATAATAAAAAATGCAACAAATCGAAACCCAGAAGGGATCACATAGAAAGGTTGAAGTGAAAGTGGAAGGTTAAAGTTAAAGTGAGTCTAGGAGCTGTTTAGATTAATAAATTCCTCCAATGAATGGGGACAGACAAGAATAGGGCTACGTATAATGTCTAATTGTGCATACTAGACCATTCAAAGACGGTGGTTCGGAATCCACCTAAATCTGTAGATCCAGCTCATCAATCACCATCATCCAATTCATTACCCACGCACAGGTCTCAGACCTATGTGGGCTTCATCCCCCCCCCCCCAAAAAAAAAAGATATTTTGTTTTTACATTCAAATTCACATCCTGAACTGTGCGTGTTAAGGGGCCCACACACTAGCGAGTATGGCTCGCGAGTAAGACTTGCGAGTCTGGCTCGGCGAGTAAGACTCGGAAGAAAATCACCACTAACGTGTTGTGAACTTCCCGAGTCCGGCTCGGCTACTTTTCAAGGTCGGCTGGAGTGCGCCCGTGTTAATTCTGATCCATATAGCTCATCTAATCTCAAAATCTTTAAATTACAATCAATATCTCATTTGGAAGGTCATTTTATGCTCTAGAGAGAGTATTGGTTTTGCTAAAATTTCATAATTCTTGAAATTTGATTATTATTATTATTGTTATTATTAAGAAATGTTTTATTTCTTCTAATTTTTTTCTGATATAAGAGAAAGAGATGTCAGAGCGTTTATAGGCACGATTTATGTTTTTTATAACAATTATTTTCCCACCTCTAAGTATCTTTCTTATAGATCTATAACATAATTATAGATATAGATATAGATCTATAATTAGGGAAGTGATAGCCGCGAGGCGTAGCAGGTATCTGTTCAATCAGATAGAGATAAGCTAAGCTGCGTTCTCATAGGTCCTGTTTGTAACGGTGACCGATTAGATTCGCCAGCAAAAAAGAGACTGTTCTCTGCTGTAAAATCACTTCCTGGTGGTTCGGAACCCACCTAAAACTTTAGGTCCAACTCATCAATCACCATCATCCAACTCATGACCCACGCACAGGTCTCAAACCAATGTGGGCTTCATCCTCAGAAGAAGAAGAACGTCTACAATAATATATGCAAAAGTGTAATAGGGGGCCCATAGAATTCAAAAGGTCAGATGAAATATAGGATTAATTTCATCTACTTTTTACTCAATTTTTATTTTTCAATTACTTCCATTTTTTTCCAGTTGTATCGAAGTAATAATTGTTATATTGCAATTTATTAAATACTGTTATATTTATAATGATAATGTTATATTATAATAATAAATATAAAATAGGCATTGGGCTTACATGCAAAGGGATGTATTATTATTATTATTATTATCATCATCATTATCATTCAATAATTATTTATTTATTTTATACACAATTTATCTGTTAGCAGCTATTATTATTGAAATTATTTTTTAGAATTTTGTTTTTATGTTACTGTAGGTATTTTTTGTTGAAAAAACAACATTCGAATATTTATTTGTATTGTATTAAAAATAAGCTCTGCACTGCAATATTATCATTTTTATTTTCTCTTGAATATTCAAGTTTTAATATACGGTTTATTTGTTATTTTTCTGTTTATACATTAGTTTAACTTGGTAACTATTTCAGTCATAGTATTGTCATAGTAACAGTAAATATACAAACTTGAATAGATAACTCAATCAACTTATTTTTACGTCTTGTGAACAGTGCAAATAATAGCTTTCTGACGTTCTGCTATGTTATAATGAGTTGCCGAGCCTGGCTCGGCTCGGAAAACGTCCACTAACTAGCGAGTCCCAGCCGAGCCCAGCCGCGCTTGTAGCCCTGCGCGAGTCTGGCTGGGCTCGGCTCGGCTCGGGAGAAAAGAGCCCACTAACTAGTGATTTTCTCCCGAGTCCGGCTGGCCGAGTCTTACTCGCGAGCCAAACTTGCTAGTGTGTGGGCCCCTTTACATTGAATCCTATCTACACCATATCCAAAGGTTCATTTAAAAAAAGTACAGTGCATTTTAAAAATATAGATAACATATGGAAAAATATATTTACCTTGGAATCTTAAATAACTCGGGATCACTACTTCAACTTGGACTCAACCATACACTATCACCATTACACTTTGGGTTGAATGAACTATTTGAAAATTAGTGTAATTAGTGTAATTAGTGTATAAAATGGAATTATTATTATAAGTTGAGCCACACAGATGACTAAGACTGAAATTTGGGTTCAACTACTTTAAAATAATGAACAATAGCTTGTAGTCATGAAGTCACTCGTGAAATAATGTAACACTGAGTTAAAATACTTAAAAATAATGCCAGAAAATAATGGAATCACAATAAGAGCGTGAAATCACACGATCGACGATTTATTACACCTGAAATATTAGTTCACTAATTTAAAACAATAAAGAATAACTTGTAATCATGAAGTCAATGATGAAATATTATAACATGGGGTTCAACTACTTCAAAGTTACATCAGTAAATTACAAAACAAACGTAAAATTACACTATTGACGAATATTACAACCGAGATTTTGGTTCAACTACTTTAAAACAATGAACTATAACTTGTAATAATGGAGTCATTGATGAAATATTATAACATTGGGTTCAACTATTTCAAAGTTACATCAGTAAATTACAAAACAAGCGTAAAATTACACTATTGACGAATATTACAACCGAGATTTTGGTTCAACTACTTTAAAACAATGAACTATAACTTGTAATAATGGAGTCATTGATGAAATATTATAACATTGGGTTCAACTATTTCAAAGTTACATCAGTAAATTACAAAACAAGCGTAAAATTACACTATTGACGAATATTACAACCGAGATTTTGGTTCAACTACTTTAAAACAATGAACTATAACTTGTAATAATGGAGTCATTGATGAAATATTATAACATTGGGTTCAACTATTTCAAAGTTACATCAGTAAATTACAAAACAAACGTAAAATTACACTATTGACGAATATTACAACCGAGATTTTGGTTCAACTACTTTAAAACAATGAACTATAACTTGTAATAATGGAGTCATTGATGAAATATTATAACATTGGGTTCAACTATTTCAAAGTTACATCAGTAAATTACAAAACAAGCGTAAAATTACACTATTGACGAATATTACAACCGAGATTTTGGTTCAACTACTTTAAAACAATGAACTATAACTTGTAATAATGGAGTCATTGATGAAATATTATAACATTGGGTTCAACTATTTCAAAATAATATCAACAAATAATAGGATCACAAAACGAACATGAACCACACTGATGACAAATATTAAAATTTCGGTTGTTACTTTGAAATAATAAACTATAACTGAAGAAATAATATAAAATTGGGTTCCAAAATACTATTGCAAAATGGTACCAACAAATAATAGAATCATAAAAATCACTCTACAGACTAATATTACAGCTGGAATTTGAGTTCAACTACATTAAATTATGAACAATAACTTGCAATTATTAATTCACTGGTGAACGAATATAAAACTGGGCTAAAATATTTGTTAATAGTACCAGGAATCACTCAAATTTGAAACCACATACTGATGACGGATACTAGAATCGGAATTTGGGTTCAACCACTTCAAATAATAAGCAAAAACTTGTAATACTGTAGTCGCTGATGAACGATATAACAGGTAGGCTTTTTCGAGTAAAATGAACGCAGTAAATGGGACTCGCAACACCGTAAGCCGTTCTAAAGACCGTAAGACTGTAGAATTTATAATGTGACACCTGAGGCGTCAATTTCTGATAAGAAGAAAGGAAAATGTAAACTGAAACAGCCAAAACAGTGTACAGGAATAAATTAGGGCATTAGTCTGACAGATAATGTGGGCTTTAGGCATAATTAAGGTGGTGGACGCTTAATCGCTTTGTAGAAAAAAATTATATCATAGCCGTTCTTAGAATCAACACTAATGTAATTGGCCTAAACTGTCTACAAAATAAAAAGAATTTTAATCTGTGATGTTTTCCATGACGAAATACTTGAACAATCTGATATCAAAACTGACACTGTATTTCAATTAAATATATTATTTTCACTCACTTTTACTGGAGATATTGGAGGAATGCATTTCACTTCTGAAAATCATATATTTAATTGAAATAAAGTCTGTTTCGATATTAGAAGAATTTTAAATACAATAAAACCTCTAACGGACTCTGAGTGAAAATCATACATTTAATTGAAATACCAGTGTTTTTTTATATTAGAAGAATTTTAAATAGAATAAAACCTCTAACGGTCTTCTAAATAACGAAATCCTCTAGGGAAAGATTTTTTATGGTGTCGGTGTCCTCAGACATGAATACCTCTGGAAAGAATTTTTTGCCTGGATAATCGATTTCGTTAAACAAAGGTTCAACTTAAGATTTGTTCCTATTCATTGGAATATTATTTGATTTTGCTTGTTGATGAACCCATATAAGTTTGAGACTTGTACGTGGTTAATGAATGATGATGAAGGTGTCCTGATGGTGTGGATGATGTTTTAATGATGAATTGTGAACCTACAGTTTACGGTGACTTCCGAACCACCAGTTTCTTTGGTATCTTTCTATCCAAAATAAAGTTTTCTAAACCTGTTGATAGTTCTTATAATAAAAATAAGTGTATGACTTTTTTTGGTGGGAGACCCTTACGGGTGGTTCCAACTCGCCGTTTGAACCATGTTATGAACATGGTGGACATACATTCTTAGTGTGAATTCTTAGTTTTATTACTTTAATTATGTTCTATCATTCAAATCAATAATTCTTATTCAATTCTTTATTTAATTTTCATTTGATTCTGATTTGAAACTATCTGATAACAGCAATACTGTAAAGTTTTTTGCATTTGAAAAACAAGCTCCTAACAAGCTTGGAGTTTTCAAATAGGTTGGGTTTGCTTTTCCAGGGAAAAATAATTTACTATAACTATTTTATTAATCATTTTTTATTTTAGTCTATTTAGTTTATTTTGATTAAACTCAGGTAATTTTCATAGTTTAAGCTTATTTCCCGTACTATATCATTATTACCTTTTGTCCAACTGTTTGGATTTCAGGAGCGGCAAGGGATGAAAACAAGCGTTTTTATTCCACTATTTCGGACCCTATTTGTCATCCAATAAACATGAAAATCATACTCAAAATGTGCAGAAAAATCTTGAAATTAGTTCGTCTACATTCGAATTTCGATTTTTCAATTATTTAAAAACCGTAAAGATGTGACTAAAATGTGAGAAAATTGGGTTGCAGTACCTCATTTTTACCACGAAACAATCTAATGAAAAATTCTATAATCGATATCAGTACCAAATCCAAAGCGAACGGTCGTTTCATATCGACTATCGATTCTCTTAGTCGACTGTTTCGTGGGGAAGATATAGAACAGCAGCCGAAAATTCTATCATCTTCGACATGTGATTATCAAAAATCGATGAGTAAGAGTCGACATTTAAGGGCTAACTGTCAAGGGCCTTTTATTTAAAATTTAATAGTTATATAAATAAAAATAGATGTAATTGATTCAAAGATGGAGATGATATGATACTAAACTGCATGTATTCAGTATTAAAATATGAAAATACGGTACCTTATATGTGGTAGTTTTTGGAGGTAGCGATTTGTGCATTTTGTTGCTGTCTGTGAGACTCTCTTTACTCCCCTGGTACCCGTCTCCATCTGTAAATAGAAGAAATATTTACATTAAAAACGAATAATCAATTATTATTGTATTGAAATTTGAAAGACACTAAATCATGTTCTAATAAATATATTTGAAGATGAACAATCAGCTTGCACAAATCAGCTCACAAGATTCTTTCTCCCTTTTTGACAACAACTCAAAGTCACTCTAGTGAGCCTATGGAAGCACGCATAGTGGAGCATCAAATACTTAATTACAGTTTATAATCACCATCGTAAAATCAAACACGTGATGTGAAATGGTGGTATTCATGCTGCAAGTAACTATAGGTAAATGATTAGCAACATTAGAAGTTTCACAATACTTCAAAATATCAAGAATGTGACAAGTAATCAACTTGTTCACATTGATGAAAATTTAATGTAATATTTTTATCAGAATATTCGGCCAGCTATTGCTCAAACTTATCATTGATGAATGACCTAAAACGTTTTTGATCAAACTATAACATCAAGAAAAGTACTTAATAAATAATAAAATACTAGCTTATAATTGTGATAAACAACTTGTAATAATTGTATTCTGTATTGATAAACGGCAATGGAATTAAATATAATATTATAGATCATGAACATATTATATTATATCACTTTTGGTTATTTTCTCTTATGTTTTTTTTTTTTAATTCCTTACAGGATCTTTTTGGGCCATGCGCAACATAAATAAATTAATAAATTTGGAAGTGTGGTATAAATTGATAAAATGATGTGAAATGGAAGAATAACAAATAAGATAATTGATATACAGTAATTAAGTTAATGTGAGTATAAACACATATGAAGGAAACATAAAAACAAAACACAAAAAATCAAACATTAATACAGAGATGTGCGAATTAAGCATGAATGACAGTAATAAACAAAGAAATATTTGCTGACAAAAGAAGAGAAAGATGCCCTCTTATACAAGATAGTTGAAATAATAAAAGTAATAATAAATAATAAAGTCCTGAACACAAAAATAATGAAGACCTATTCCTTGAACTTAATGGAGACCCATTGAATATCCCATAAATACATCAATTTTTTATGTAGTGTAATTTGAAAGTCAGATTTACTAAATCTAAAGATCCATCTTTATAAATCTCTTTTTAATACTCATTGCATCAATATAACATATCAAATCATTGAATAAATCCATGTATTTAAGTATCAAACAATTTTCCAAAATAGATTGAAGAATAGCTAAAATCTCAAATACTAGGGAAAAATCTAGGTAAATGTGCTTGCACAGTGGAGCATACTAGATGACAATCAACATCGCTAAATCAAACATGAAACAAATTGAAATTTTTATTGAAGAAAAAATAATTACATCAGTCATTGAGACTGGAATAATACATTGTCCCTTCTGAGAAGCAAAATAATACTAGACAACTAGGCCTATATTAATCTTTTTTTGGACTGCGATGGTGTTTTGTTAAAAGTAAAATCAAAATTGATATTCTTTTTCTGTAAAAGACTCGTGCATTATTGTGCTTTCATCACTACAGCCTGCAGAGAATGGAATTCTCTTCCTGCTCAAATAGTATTTTCTCCATCCATTTCCCTGTTCAAATAAAGATTGCATGAGTATTTGCTGAGGACTGATGTGTGAGTGTCCGGTCGGTTGTGCTTTATAGAGCTTTTTCATTTATTATTACTTTTTATACACAATATATTAATTAATTATTAGAAATAAATTTAGGCTAGTATTTCATAATGGGCTCACATCAGTTGATAGTCATACTACTACTCTAGTAGCTTTTTTCTTATTTATTCTCTAAAAAAATTTTTTTTCTTTCTCTTCTATGTTATTTAATTTTTATTGAATTATAATTTATGTAAAATGTAATTGATATTTGATGTTTGCCATAGGTCTTTCAAGACCTGGCAAAGTGAGATTATAACAATCAATCAATCAATCAAGATGAAATTTTTAGGGAAACAGACCTGACCCAAAATTTCGATTCTAATTTGAAATTTTGTGAAATGCAGTTTTGGGCAATAGCCTGTTGTATTCACATTGATTGTATGTTAGTTAGATGAATAAATAAATAATATTCTGCATTCAGTATTTTCTTTTTCTGATGATGCCCACATGAGTCTGAGACTTTTGCGTGGGTGATGAAGTGAATGATTTCAATAAATATGCCAGCTGAACGTAATACGAGCTTGAGACCGCAGGAGTTGCAGTAAATCAGAGATAACGCCCTTTTATAGGATAAAATAACAACTTAGAAAACCAACAAGTTTGAGAGCCCTGTCACACAAAATAATTGACAAAATAGTATTTTAACTAAAATTAATAACATTTTTTTTTTTGGAGGATGAAGCCCACATAGGTCTGAGACCTGTGCGTGGGTAATGAAATGGATGATGATGATGATTGATGAGTTGGACCTACAGTTTTAGGTGGGTTCCGAACCACCGGGAAGTGATTTTACAGCAGAGAACAGTGTCTTTTTTGCTGGCCAATCTAACATTCTTACTATTGTTGATGGTGAAAATATGGTAGATATCCATAATGAATGATACAGCTGTCACAGCCACTTATTTGATTGAAATTGAATATGACGAAATAGTCGAAACTATAGTATCACGAGGTTGTGACATCTGTATTATTCATCATGAAACTGATAACATTTATTCGAATAGTTCGTAAGCAAGACCAGCAACCCAAGAAAGTGAGAAAGACACAAAAACCAAGAGCACAGAATTGAAAACACACATCAAACATGCAACAAAACTTTAGTTAGCAAATCTTAATCAGGCTAGTTTTAGTTTGCAAATGTTAATGACAAGTGACTCGTGTTAGTGACAAGTGCTTGGACAGTACAACACTGATGAAGAAAATCACTTTACCTTTATTGAAAAATAAAACAACATAATCATCATCCTGGGTCTCCAAAATGTGAACGTTCTTTGGTTCATAATAAGCATAATAGTCATCCACACTCATTATATGATGTTTCAGTCTAAAGCAGTTCAGTTTATTCATACTCATTTTTTCAATAAATTATAAATCACTAGATATACTGACTGAGAGGCACTACAGTCTATTGAAACACACTTTTGTACACTGGCTGGTAACGAATTGACGTGCTACAATTAAGAAGATCTATTCATATTGAAGAATCAAGTTCCAAGAATCAATTATTGTATATTGATCAATAGTTATTGACAAGGTTAAAGGGGTTCTACGTCTTGTGTTGTTTTGTCGTACGATCACAAGCCGGGTACACACTACTCCAGGCCCTAACCTGCTTTCAATAAAAAGAGGTGTGTACTAGGCTTGAAAAATTACGACTAAAAGAAGCACAAAACCCATGGTTCATCACCAACTTTAGACGAATTTTATATGCATTCATTAATTACAAATAGAATAGATGGCATAGAACAAAAGGGAATCATATAGTATTTCATGCATCTATTGAAATAATAATAATAATCCAATGGCTTTTATTGGTGGGGAGATCCTTACGGGTAGTTCCACATCGCTGTTTGAGTCATGTTATGGGGTACATGATGGGCCTATTATTTTAGATGGGTTCCGAACAACAACAATAATAATAATAATGATATTGTCTTCCTGAAATCATTTGAATGCAAAATTTTACAGAATTTTCTTAAATTTAATTGAGTATTTTCCAATTGAAAGTAAAATAATTCACGCCTACAACTAGCCATCGAATAGCAGACCACTGAATAATATTTTCAACAAAATCTTCAGAGTGATTGCAGTGGAGCTTCCAAAAACACACCCAAACTTCATAAAATTGAGGTTTCAATATACATAAAACCACATAAAAGTAGTAAGTTGAAGCAGACTGTGTATAATTAGTTTGTTTTGATTCAATAGAACCATATTTCATGAAGTTTGTTTTTCAACACAAAGTTAAATTGGATTATTCAACAATTTTTCTTCAGAATTAAAATCTGCACAAGTTTCATTAGTGAATCTACTGTTTATTGAACAATTAATCTAGTTAATTCGCTTCAGAATTTGAAAAACCTATTTGTACCAATTTTGCACATTTTGTTGAATATTACAAAAACTACTCTACTTTCAGATTTCCAACATGTTTTATTCGATTTTCAGCTCATTTTACATAAAACCTGACCAATTTACAAATTAGAGGAGGGCACACGAATTATCAATGGTAAAATTGATAGCGATAGCTTCCATCTTTCGCTACATTTAATTCTGCAACGAAGCATCTCCGAATCTATGTTAATATGAACTTTTTTATTATTTTGTTGAGAATAACAAGATAACGAAGTATTGGTAGGTGGTAACTCTATGTAAAGCACTCTGATTATGTATTATTTTGGACTTGTGTATTCTTTGTTATTTCTGATTTATGTATGACAATTTTGTCAATGTCCATATATTTAACATATGACTATATGACTTATATTGAACTATGACTTGTGTACAAATAACTGAAATTGGTCATATAAATTGACTATGGATTATTACCAAAAACGATATTAAATACTGTATCTGAATATTGATTTTCTAAAACCATTTTTAATTTCTTACTGTGTTTACTAACGTAATTTTCCATTGTATTTGACCACCTACCGTTGAATCTCAAAGCTAGTGTATGAGATACTGTAATGAGGTGAATTGGGGTGTTTACACAGTGTTTACCCAATACTCGAAGATAATCACCATTGCTAAATCTAAAGTATGTTGTGGAATAGCAGCTTGAATACCACTATTCACATGCTTCACATAATGCAATAGCACGTGTTTGATTTTCCGATGGTTATTATCATCGAGTATTGGATGCTCCACTGTGTAAACACCCTTAGCAGGTAAAATGGAAGGAAAACGCTAGAATCAAACCCGTAACCTATAGGTTGATAAGCAGTTAACGAAGTTCACAGACGTATAATAATATTAAGTTATTTCTGTAATATTATTTAGATTCCTAGTTCAAAAACCAATTTCTTGCAATGCATGCACAAGCTGAGCTCAAGGCTAGCAATAAAATAGTTAAGACAAGCTTCTAAAAATTAAATTGAGTATTATCTCAGATTATTTTTAAAAAACATGCCTAAAACATCATGTACAGCCAACGGAAGGCAGAATTATTATTTCTGTGACAAGATTTATGATTCTTCAACAAGACAATCTTTCTCAATTTCAAGCAGTGTTATGCTCATAAAATTGTTAAACTACAACTAAAATATGAGTTACTGCTTTTTTTCTCGACATAATGCTATGAAATAAAAAATATATAATTGGTTGCCATTATTTTTATGACATATCTGCTCTGGCTCACCATTGCAGGTGTTTTATTGTTTTTGGAATAAAAAGAACAAAATCTAATTTAACTGTTTATAATTGTTTTAGCAAAACCTGCCCAAAAACAAAACATGATCAAGTCTTAAGTTGGCTAGTTTAATTCCCTGTAGAAGTGAACTGAATTTTGGAATATGGAATAATAAAATATGATACAACCATTTTTTTGTAGCAGTATCTAGCCTATACTCCACGCAATGGAATTACACAGCTCAATGAAATTGCTGCGTAGCAAGAAAGCAACTGACTGTAGTGGCAAACCATATGACTGCTATTCTCAGATTTGTAGACTAGGCAACACGGCACGAACAGTGTTTCAATTTAGAAAATGATTTAATTTTGTTTATTTGTTGTTTTAAAAATATTTTAATTTGGGAATGCTGAAATTTCAAATAGATAAATAAATATTTATATATATCTGTATTTGAATTTGAATATTTGTAATGTTTATTTCAATTTTTAGATAAGAATATTTCAAGAATATTCTAATGTCTATCTTCAGTGCATTATGTTTTGTGTTGTTTTTTGTGGAAATAAATTTGAATTTGAATTCGTGTGCATTAAGGTTAGTTATTCTCTACTATCAGCTGTTGGTATTGTCCCATATCTGGCAACACCGCAATTTCTCAGGGCCGCCTAATATGATGGCGTGTGCTATAGTCTTGTATCTAGTATAAGCTTGGTATGGGAGTCAACAACTAAAACACTATCTCATTGTTGGCTATTTGAGTTATTTGTATTGCATTGTAATTTTTTATTATATGTTTTTAATTTTCTTATTGTTTTCTCTTATTGTAACTTTGTATTATTTCTATTGCATTTGTGAATTTTTCTTTTCTTTTAAATCTTCTTTCTTTTTCTCTGGTATTGTAATTTTGTATTATTATTATTGCATTTGGGAATTTTTCTTTTCTTTTAAATCTTCTTTCTTTTTCTCTGGTATTGTAATTTTGTATTATTTCTATTGCATTTGTGAATTTTTCTTTTCTTTTAAATCTTCTTTCTTTTAATATAATACACAAATCAAACCCGCTTCTTTTCTAAATGAAAATCAACCCAGATCCACCAACCCCTACCCAAACCAAAGAAACTAAACTGATATGATGTATTCTGGAACCCGAGACCAGCAAGAAACTGCCTACATACAAATAGTCAAACACAATGAGAACACGAAATATCATTAATCATTCGACGAAAGAAGCCCCCTCCCCCCTCCATCATCAAAGTGTACCCGCCATCTCATCGCACCCAACCTAACCTTGCTTCAAGCGCCACCCAACCTAACCTCACTTCCAAGCCGGCTTTACATAACTAATCCGTCTCCAACGACAAACTCACACAACTTCAACTTTATGCCAACCAAAACCTCAACGAAGAATAAGAGAAGGGGTGAGGATGAGGAGGAGAAGAAGAATAAGGAGTAGGTGTAAGAGGAGGAGTTGGAGGAGAAGGAAAAGGTGAAGAAGAATAAAGAGTAGGTGGAGGAGGAGGAGGAAGAGAAGAAGAAGATTAAGGAGGAGGTGGTAGAGGAGGAGAAGAATAATAAGGTGTGGGTGGAGGAAGAGGAGGAGGAGAAGAAGGAGGAGAAGAAGGAGGAGAAGAAGGAGGAGAAGAAGGAGGAAGAAGAAAAAAGGATAAAGAATGAAGAGGAGGAGAGGAAGAAGAAAAAAGGATAAAGAATGAAGAGGAGGAGGAAGAAGACAGGAGGAGAAGAGATAGGAACTGAAGGAGAAGGAGTTTGTCAAGAAAACAGATGAAAATGGAGAAACGTAGTAAAGCAGCATAAGAAGGTGACAAATGAATATAAGATGTGCAGGAGAGTTTTGGAAGAGGGGTATGGAACAAAAAAGGAGAAAAGTAGGAGAAGGGTATTAAGGAGAGAGTGATTGAGAAAAATAAATGGTAGAAGAAGAAGGGGAGGAAAATAAGAGCGAAGAAAATGAAGAGAAAAAGGAGAAGGAGAAGAAAAATAAAAAGATGGGAGAAGAAGGAGAAGGAGAAGACGGGAGAAGGAGGAAAAGAAGATGGGAGGAGGACGATGAGTAGAAGAAGAAGAAGGAGGAGGAGGAGGAGAAGATAGAGATAGTAAAATAATAAGAAGAAGGGGAAGGAGACAGAAGAAAGCGGCGAAGGAGGAGGAAAATAAGAAGAGGGCAATTAAATTCAATTTGTGAATATTGTCAGGTTTTAGACAAGCTAGTATTGAAGGAGGAGGTGAGGAAAATGAATGAAGAACACAGAAGAAGAAGAAGAAAGAAGAAACTAAGACAGGAAGAATACCACTAAATTCAGTTTGTAAATAGGTTGTATCAGGTTCTAGATATCCCATTGATTTGGGCAACCTGCTATTAGTTATATCTAGGCCTGCATTAACAGCTTTATATTGTTTTGTATCCAAGCCTGTCAAGCCACTAGAAATTCGGCATTAAATTTCACGGCTCATACGATTACTCAGTTGATATAGGCGGATATGGATACATCATGTGACACATATTATGCATGGAGAAAGAGGGGAGAGAGAAAGAGAGTGCGAGAGACAGATTAAGAAATGATCCATATTGAATGCCATTACTCATCTCGTATATGCCTTCTTATATGCATGTCACTTCTGCCATCGATCACACTAAACACACTGCCTATATACATCGGCTTACAAATTCTAAGCTTGCATCCAAATGGAAGCCCCAAATCAAATCAAATGGAAGCCCCTAGCTGAGGTTTAGGAATTGGCAGTTTTATTGGAAAAATAGTCGCGTCAAAATGGAGCTCGAGACTAGGAATAATGTCATCTGCTTGCCTGACAACTCAAAGAATGACAAGATTGAAAATTTATACTCAAAAATAGAATCTTTTAAAGGCGGAGTTGGGACTGTAAGATCTCTTCTCCAATTAACCTTATTGGATAGCTGTATCAGAGTATATTTATTTATTTTTGAGGATGAAGCCCACATAGGTCTGAGACCTGTGCGTGGGTAGTTGGATGATGGTGATTGATGAGTTGGACCTACAGTTTTAGGTGGGTACCGAACCACCGGGAAGTGATTTTACAGCAGAGAACAATGTTTTTTTTGCTGGCCAATCTAATCGGTCACCGTTACAAAGTGGACCCAAGAGATATTGAGAATATGATTAATAATTATTGTTGAATACTTTTCTGAAATCATGTTTCATTGCTTGATAGAAGAAAATGTTTTCATGTCTAAAACCAAGACAAAAACTGACATAGAATAAAAAATAAATTGACATATACTTATTGAAAGAAAAAACAGTTGCATCATTCATTGAGACTGGAATAATACATTTTCCCTTCTGAGAATCTTTATAATACTAGACAAAACCATAAATGATAATAAATTAAAACTGATAAATGTTGGAAAAAATCAGTCATTGAACCTTTGGAAATTATACATTTTCCTTTTGAGACGCAACAATACTAGACGTTACGATGATACTGAAAAATGTTTACAGAACGACATTGATTTTTTGTTTTTGTAATGGTTAAATAAATACATATTGAGAGCTAACAAATGCAAACAAAACAAGCTTTAAATGAGATAGTTAATTTTAATAAAAATTTAATATCATTAACTCTTTTCAACTGTTTTTAGTGTTTCGTTTTGAGTGAACTTTTCAATTAATAGCCTTCCAGCAGAAAATTCCGATTGCAATTTTTTAGTGAACCCAAATTTTTCTTGTGAACTAGCTTCAAAGTTGTGAATAAAGGAGCCTAGTCAAAATTTGGATAGAAAGCAATTTTGGGCTTTAAGCTTGTAGCAACTTTGAATTTCAATGTAGTTTTGTATTGAAATCAATAAATAAATAGAAATTAATTCAAAACTCCGTGGAATTATGAAAACAGCCTGTTGCATCTTTGAAATTCATCGCAGTTTTGTCATAAAAGCCAATAAATGAAAAATAAATATTTTAAAATGTCATGGAATATTCTTAGCAAGATAACAATTAGAAATAAGGAAAGAATCTGTAGAATAGTGAATCGAGGGAGTATGGAGGGGAAATGACTCTGACATATTTAGCATGTAACATACGAAAAATGGACGCGATCTAAGAAGTTAGCACTCTATACATGAATGAATATCAAGAAGTGATTGTCAAACATAATTCAAAACTCCCATTTCCTTCTATTGCACCCCAGTTATCATTAGATACACTATTGTGTATTGTGTACTTAGTGTGAAAACTATATGCAACAAAACCTAAATTTTATTACCAGCGACTTCAAATCTCAAAAGCATGAAAGACACACACTAATAATATATTCAAAGCTTCACGCCTTTTTGTTCTTTTTACATGTAGATTACTCCATTGTTGCAGAACATTTGTGCTCCATACAATACTCAAGGTGAATGAATCATCTTTAAAGCACACTAACTTTAACGCTATTCAAGTAGATATGTATTTCTGTGAAAGATAATATTCTACTCCTAGTGCCTTTAACAGGATATAAAATTGAAAGATTTACTCAAAGTTCTATCATTAAATTATAGATTTGAAATTTTAAAGAAAGACAACTTTTCTTTCTTTTTCTGAGAATGAAGCCCACATAGTACTGAGACCTGTGCGTAGGTAATGAATTGGATGACGGTAATTGATGAGTTGGACCTACAGTTTTAGGTTGGTCCCGAACCACCAGGAAGTGATTTTAAAGCAGAGAACAGAGTATTTTTTGCTGGTCAATCCGATCGGACACCTTACAAAGAGCGCCCAGGACTTTCGTAGCTTATTTCTGATTGACCAGATACCTGCTACGGCACTCGGCTATCACTTCCCAAAACTATTTAGAAAGAAAGACTTTTGCTTTGAATTTTGAAATAATAATAATAATAATGCAAGCTAATGAGTAGGATAAGTTTAAAAAGTAAGATTAATTTCAATAACTCTATTATACAATTATTGTAACATTAATTATTAATAAATATTTGTTGATTGAATTTATATTGAAAAAATAAAACAAATATTGCATTCTTTGTTGAAAAATAGTAAGTTATTAGAACTACACTTTGGAGAGCTAGTACAGTGGAGGAGCTACCAATACTTGAAAATAATAACCATCGCAAAATCAAAGACCGTATAATGTTGGAGAACCGTGAATACTACCATTCCATATCATGTGCTTGATTTTGCGATGGGGATTATTATCTAGTTTTGTGTGCTCGACTGTGAAGGCACCAGGCTAAAAGAGTGTGGGATCATCAGTTGATTGTTATTCTATAATCTTTCATTAATTTGGTAAAGTTGAAGTTCAATATATTATTGCAGCCAGCCTACTGAATCTCTCAGCCATATAAGCATAATTTCAAGTCGGGATATCTAATGTTCTAATAGTATGAAATAATAGTATGATAATAAGGAGGAAGTAATCTATATTTATAATATAATAGTATTGTTGAAATTCAATATTATTTATTATTCATTATTATTTATTTATTGTGACAAATTTACAACGAGTGTGAAGGTGCAACAGACTCAAGTCCAAAACTGCTCCCTTCACAAATTTTGAATATGTTACATTGTCCAAAACATTGAGGTTAACACAAACTAAAAATTTAAGATATGCTGAAAACCTTCACTCGAAAAATAATAAAATTAATCTCCTCACTTGACCACTATTAATTTAAAAGTTGACTTGAAACTAAACACTAAAACAGTTTAAAATAGTTAATAATATTAAATTTTTATAAAAACTTTTGAGCCGAAAAATATTATGTGGTTGCTATGGTAAACAACTATTCTTATCGTTCTTGGAATTATTTGTTCAATGCATAATTTTAGCTGGTTTATTCCACTGATTTGACTTAATCTCATTTATATGAGTATCCTTTTTTGTGAGAACTATTAGTGGTAGATGAAATTTTCCAAGATTTTCATGAATCATTCACTCCAAATTTCGTAAATTAAGAGGAACAGTTCTGGACTAAAAGCCTGTTGTTTCATTCCAATTTATATACAAACGGATGTATGAATGGTTCAATATCAACGTACCGGAGGCGTTTTATCTAAAGTAGACCATTTAGAACTTTTTTTTTAAAGATGAAGCCAACAAAGGTCTGAGACCTGTGCTTGGGCAATGAGTTGGATGGTGGTGATTGATGAGTTGGACCTACAGTTTTAGGTGGGTTCCGAACCACCAGGAAGTGATTTTGCAGCAGAGAACAGTCTTTTTTGCTGGCCAATTCACCTTTACAGAGGGCCCAATAACTATTTTATAGATCTTATTTCTTTTAGTATTCTTTGATTTTGCTGTTTTACTTTGGCCCATTTTTATATAAATTATAGGCTATGTATTTTACAGTGGTGTTAAACGTTAAATTATCAAATAACAAGATTAAATTCTATAATGAAGATTTTATTATTCTGTTGAAATATTTTAATGAAGAATCATTCATTTATTTAATTTATTCATATGCTGAGAATAATTTGATAAGGAGACGCTTGTACAATATCTGTGATTGTAATACAATACTCTGTAACTAACTTATTGAGAAGTTGAAACATTCAATGAATTTACTAAATATTTAGGGCCTACTAGGAAAAGATGGGTTTTTGTTTGAAAGCTACTAAAGTATTTAAATAATAATTAGATGCTTCCGTTAACGGCGGGTAATAAATTTCCTGTTTTATGAGTCATTGATGATTCAAGAAACTGTACAAGGAAAGAAGTTTTATCTTAATTTGGATATCGCACACTTTGGTGACGCATATTTCGCTATTTTGAAGTGTAAAAATCTTTACAATACATCCTATCACCTATTATCAGACACAATTGATGATAGAATGAACTTAAAAGTTTGTTTTAAAAATAGATTATCTGTCATCATTTGAATGCTTCATTCAATGACTTCCAATTGATGCGATATGAACCCAATAGAGTGATTATTTATTACATCAAAGGTTTAAAAAATATATATCTCTTAAAAATAGATATCTAATACTTAAAGGTCTTGATGCTGCTCTCTGTAGACGAGACTCTAGCGCTCTATGGGATAGAGAGAAGAAAAAAGAAAAATGCAGAAGCAAGAAGAAGAAGGAAGTGAGGGAGGGGAAGAGAGAAAAAAAAAAGGAGAAAAAGGATAAAAGAGAAGATAGAAGAAGAAAGAGAATTAGAAGGAGGAGAAAAAGGATGAAAGAAAGAGAAGATAGAAGAATAAAGAGAAGTAGAAGAAGATATAGAAAAAGAAGAAATACAAGAGGGAGAGGAAGAAAGAGAAGAGGAAGAAGTAGAAGGTGAAGAAGTAGGAGAAGAGAGAAAATGATGAAGAGGAAGGAGAAGATGAAAGAAAAGAAGAAGAGAAGATTAATAAGAAAAAATTGACTATTAAATTTGTCAATAAGTTCTGGAGACCCACATCCCAGATTCAATTCGGACAACCTGATAATTTACTATGTTTGTATTATTTTCAACTAACTCGAGAAAAAATTCTAAACAGAATATACTAGAACCTGGAAAAAGCCTAAGAAAGTCCGCAAACCTTTGCCAAGCGTGGAGTCGACTCCACGCTTCAAATAAATGACTGCCATTGTCATTGAGCCATCAAAATGACAATCATTCATTTGAAGCGTGGAGTCGACTCCTCGCTTGGAAAACGCTTCGTGTGACTGCCTTACTCTCTAGTTTTGAACATAATATACCCAAAAACCCTCATCTATTTGTATGGTACCCGAAATTCCTTGTCTGGATATCTGAAACAATCTTATTATCTCATCTACAACGGGGATTTCTTTGTGCTTACCCAGCCACAGGTCTCTCTAAAACTCTAAGAAAGCTTAGCTATTCCCATTCCCGCAACATGACTTGGTTTTACAAGGAGCGAGCCCGAATTGCAGTGCATTATAATATGTCATGAAATGCTTAATACACTGACAAAGGAATAAATCAAATGAATCATCTAAGAACTATATGTTAAGTATTACAATTTATAGAGATGAATTATGAATTCAACAAATCTGAAAAAACATGATTAAGTTCAGAAGATTACTCTTGGCTGAAAGCAAGATTTGAATGAATCTATGGCTAAATGTGAGCTAAGTGCTAAGTGTTTAGTTCTGTTCTATGAACTGTAAATTATGAATGTTAGACATTCTGGCATCCAGTATTCAAGTTTTATTATGTGTGATGTGTATGTCATAAGGAGCAGTAGCACTTTATTTACAGCAATGTGAGTCGAGTGATTTTTGTTTAACATGAATCTTTTGTAGCAAAAGTCACAGAAAACAAATCGAAATTTACGCAAAAATATAAAAGTTAACTGAATGGAATACCAGGTAAGTTTAACTTAGTTTTGAAACATAAAAATTTTCAGTCTGTGGAAACCGTACGCAATTTAACTTAAATTGAATGTCAGAAGAGTTAAACTAAAGTTTTGCAAAAGATACTTTACAACTTGATTAAAAATTTTGTAGAGCTGCCAATGTGTACCCAAAAGTAAAAGAATAACGTAAGTTACTACGGAAAAAATGAGAAACAAATCTGAGCATTGATGAATATTGGTCGACCAAAACCTGAGACATAACCTAACTTCAAACTGGTTTCGCCAACTAGCAAGTGTTTCTACAATGATATTCACGTTCAACAAACTGTAATTGAATATAAATCTGACAAAAGTCAGAGTAGACACACAGTGCCGTGTTATATACAAAATATATAAGAAACTCATCACGACAAGATACCTGTTGAGTAGAAAACTGACACCTATTAATATACGCGTGCTAAGTTATGATCGTGCTACTTAACAATTAGACCACACCACAAAGCGATCAAACTGGCAAACTGATGTTTTTAAATCGAGCATATACCCTTCATATCAATTATTTTTAACATAGACGAAGATAAACTCGAAGTTTAATGCCCGAATCAATGTAAACGATTGTAACACTCCAAACAGAACATCACTTCCCGGTTGATTGTAAACACTTGAAACGGTAATTAACATTTCAAACGATGAAGACAATAAACACGGAATTTTGATTTCACTGGTGAATAATTAAAATTGAAAGCACTTTTCAACAAAACGTAACTAGAATCGGTTACAAAACACAGAATTTAGGCTACAACAGAAGATTGGTGTGCAAGAACCAAGAACGCAGCAACCACAACCAGCAACACCCGAAACAGTAGACAACAAACCAGGTTAGCCAACATGACAAAGTTAAATTACTCTTTCTTCTTCTTTATAAAACAGCTGTTCTCTGTAAAACAGCTGTTTGCTTTTAGATTTCAAATTACAGCTTATTGTTGACATGTTGACAGAAACCGTTGAATTTATACATTTATTCTAATGTATGATTGGATTTCTAGTCATAAATAAAAATCCTCAATAAACATGATGGAATCAAGTAGAAACAAGCACAAAATAATATCACAACACTGAACTATGCTTATCAGTCTGATATAAATGCAGAAACTGACAATAATATTCTAAATCTAAACCAAACCTAATTATGCAACTTTGCATGTTTATGATGTTTGCATGAGTTTGAGACTTGTGAAATACAGAATCGAATCCGTGGCTGCAGGAGATGCAATCAGTCTGAAATTGCCTTAACTGACTATACCACTGTGGCTGCCAAAATTAAGAAATACAAATAAACAATATGAATAACGTTTCAAAAACTATGTGATAATAATAATTTAACATGACTAGAAGTAAGTTATTAAAGAAGAAATATATTTTCCCAGAACTTTCACAGAATTTTAGATGGAATACCTCCAACACAAAAATATTTTTTAGTTGCTACTTGCTTCCTATCCTACCCATGAACGTTTTTTACAAGCAATGAAGTACTAGTAATTGATATTCGAAAGCTAAGCACGAACTACAAGTTGAAAGAAAATTATTACAATGACCCAAAATAATATAAAATAAAATACATTAATAATATAGAATAAATAAATTCCTGGATTTCTTGTTCCATGACGAACTGCGTTGTTAATATTAATAAATTAATAGTAGGTATCTGTTCAATCAGATAGAGATAAGCTGCGTTCTCGTAGGTCCTGTTTGTAACGGTGACCGATTAGATTGGCCAGCAAAAAGACACTGTTCTCTGCTGTAAAATCACTTCCCGGTGGTTCGGAACCTACCTAAAACTGTAGGTCCAACTCATCAATCACCATCATCCAACTCATTACACACGCACAGGTCTCAGACCTATGTGGGCTTCATCCTCCAAAAAAGTAACCTTAATAATTTCTTTTAAACACAATTTTACATTTTAATACTGATTGGTGATTGTTATTAAGACTGACTAGCTACAGTATGTAATAATAATCATAGACTGAAGAACTCAAGAACTCTTTTGTTTACCGGTATGCTAATATGAAACCAAGTTACTTATAAGTACCGGTACCTCATCTGTAAATAAAGTTATTATGAAAGTTATATCAGTTTTATAATAGATTGTTCAGTAAGAATTGCATTAATATATAATGAAAATTATTATTATAGTGGATAGTTTTGATTATTGAACAATATTACAGTAATTGACCGATAATCAAAAGATCACAGTCAACTTATTCAAAAGTCACATGGACGATCAACGTTATCACAAACGGCTATAAATAAAATTGAAAAAAAGAGACTGATAGAAAGTATAAATATTTCATAATGTTGGCTATAAAAAATTTCTCGTGTTTTTAAGTTTGGAAATTTAACTAAAAAGCTTAAAATAAAATACATTTCAAAACAAAAAGAAAACGACTTCAATGAAAAGACACTCAAAAATTAAATACTCATGTACTGTACTAAAAATATTAAAATAAAGTATTTACTTTAAACTGAGAACATTTTAAATTGAATATGAGTAATATTTTCAAGTCGGAGCCAAATTTTCTATAAAATTCTTACATAACAGAGCATTTCTTATTAACGTCAAAGAATATTTGGCTCTGACTTTAAAAGATTACTTGTATTAAATTAAAAATGTTTTCAGTTTAAAGTAAATACTCTATCTTAATATTTTTAGTACAGTACATGAGTATTTTATTTGAGTGTCATTTCATTGAAGTCGTTTTCTTTTTGTTTTGAAATATATTTTACTTTATACGCTTTTTAGTTGAATTTCCAAACTTAAAAAACATGAGAAATATCTTATAGCCTACATTATGAAATATTTTTTTCAAATTAGCAAGCCAATATAACATCCAAACTAAAAATCTACCAATAAGAAAAGATAAACTAAGGAAAATTTTTACATCTCTCTATTCAATGTGGAACATTGTATTTAGGAAAATTATAATAGCGAAAGTCTTCTTAAAAGTGAAATGGCTTTTTATTCGTTATTTAAATGCGGTCCCTTTCAGAATATACCTACGCTGAAAAAATAATGACTTAAGAATATTGTTCAATTATCTTTTTGAAATTAACGATCTCAAAAACATTTTTACATACAGTACTTACACAGTAATGTTGTGACTGGCAATAGTAAGCACTAAGCAAACTATCATGATGCATCTCAGAAAATTTGTTCCATTAAAGAACTGTAGATTACAAGGTTATTGCTTACTGATACAAGCAATTAAATTTTGTTAACTGATTGTCGTAGTTTGAAGTAATAAAGTAATCTGAAAAGTGTATGAAATATATTTTTTCACTAGTCAAGAGCTGTGAATCTAGTTATGAAACATAATGTTTCATCACCTTTTACGAGCATTTTCACATACAATAACCAATGAAAAAATATTTTTAGATGGGATTTGGAATCTGCAATTTAGCTCTTAAAAACTTTTTCTAGCTACTCGTCCAATACTCGATGATAATCAAACCCAAGCTGTAGGATGTTGTGCGACAAGTTAGAACAGCTAATGCAAGTTTTCACTTGTAAATTGGCATGCAATGCATGCCATTTTTCATATCTCATTAATTTTATGACCTGTCCAAATTACAAGTAACTACAAATTTCTGAATGAATAAATTGATGAGGCTAGTTGGGTGTCCTGTAAATCGTGCCCAGTAGGTCCCTCTCTTTTTTAATTGAACTAAGCAAATACACGTTGTAGTTTAAAATCAGTTTTAAGCGTCATCATTTTTTTTATTCAATAGTTATAACTTTTTTACTTGTTTAAAATTAGCTTCAAGCATCGTCATTTTTATTGCTTAATTTATTTTATAATTTTTTTGTTTTTCGTAGTTGTTCAGGTTAGGTTAGGTTATGTGATGAACCGGGGGGTTATTCCCAGCCATTACCCTTATTCAGTGGCGGATCCAGGATTGAGTCAAGGGGTGGGCTAATGGGGTCGGGGGGGGGGGGTTCACTTTGAAAAAATCATCATGCATTATTGATTACTCACTTGGACTTTAGATTGTTTATTTACTTTTTGATTGATTTTGAAACATCTATTTAAATAGAGGTCCAGTTTGATAAACACATTCGTCTTGGTTTTGTCTGGCTGAAGTGTTGTAAAACCTTTTCTATTTCTATGTTCCTTCCTTTGTGAATATGGGCCAGTGCAATCCCGTTTAACCGGTCTTCTGTCATAGTTTACCTAAGGTACGTTTTGATTCTTCTTAGGGAAGAAAAGCTTCTTTCGGTTGAGGCGGTTGTCACCGGCAAAGTTGCAAATATTTGTAATAAAATTGCAACGTTTGGGAAAAAGTCTCTATTGCATTTAGATAGAGCAACTTTACAGCACTGTGGAAGATCCTTGGAACTTGTTGATTTCCAATGTTCCCACCAAAGTTGAAATTCTGCTACAGTAATAGCTCTAAAGTTGCTGTAGAAATGTCTTTGCAGTAGATATTTGCTGCTTTAACTACCTCATCAACACTAACTTTTGTGAATTTTGATGGGATCAGTCCCTCTAGATGTGCAGCTTCATGTACTGAACTAAATCTAGTTTGCAGCTCAGAAATAATGTGATCCAAGAATGGTGTATATTTACTGTCAATTTGTAGTACTCTTCTGCATCTTGAATATTTGCTTGTACATTAGCTCTTTGGGTCTTTACATTGATCATGAGCATCGATAATCGATGTTTTGAAAACAGGTTTTTGCCGTCAATGGTAGGCGGACGATGTCTTTTGTATATCGATGTTTTCTCCTTCTATCGGTGATCGATGTTTTCTTCGTTTTCTTCCTTTTTGGATTTTCCGTATATATATCAACCTATAAAGCACCACTCTATCTAGTGTAAATTTTTCAACAAAGGGGGGGCTATAGCCCCCCTTAGCCCCTCTCTGGATCCGCCACTGCCCTTATTAAACGCCTGACAAGTGATGATGCTAGCGGCCCATGACTCACTCAGTCCAGGTTGACACTAGAATAGAATATCGCTGGGCGCGATTTACAAAGATTTTTATTTGTGGGCGCGATTTACCCAGATTTTTGCTTGGGCGTGATTATTAGGCATTCGGCTGGTTGCCAACTTCCACCATCTTTAATTATGCAACGAAGCATTTCTGGACCTATGTTTAGGAGAACTTTTTCAATTATTTTAGTGAGTAAAACAAGCCCACCGTTGCTCCCATGCTACCTCTTTGCGAAGCACTCTGTATATTTTGCAAGAATTATATTTTTGCTCACAAGTTAGTTTGAAGTGACTGACAATTGAATAAACTGACAAATATACATAAACAGAATAATAGCAATTAAAGGAATTCGAAATTAATAAATTCTGTTTATTCAATTGTCAGTCACTTCAAACTAACTTGTGAGATACGAGCCGATATGGCCAAGTTGAAAATGAATGCTCCTGTGCAGAAAGGTCTCCATGCTCTAGTGGTTAAGGCGCTCAACCGGCAATTGAGAGGTCCGTGGTTCGATTCCCGGTGGTGACTGATATTTTTGTACAGTAGCATTCATCGATTCCCATCAGCTTTTCAATGCTGTTGTCAATATCCGCCATTGCGGAAGTCTTCAGTATAAAGTAATAGCAATTAAAGGAATTAGAAATTAATAAATTCTGTTTATATTTTTGCTCTCTCAACCGTAGTCCTCTATTGGTATACAGTGAAGCCTCTCTTATCCGTCACCTTTAGGACCGGGGCCTAGACGGATTAGAGAAATACCATTACATAAATGCGCACAGTACCGTCTCTAAATTTAAAATGATTTAGAGAAAGTTGGGAAATAAGATATCCTTATAAAAGGATAATTTAAATCACAAATAAACATTTATGCCATCAGAAATATAAGAAAAAACCAGTCTAAAATCTTTCAAGTTTCAAGCGCTAGGGCACTGACGGGAAGGAAAAGACGGACAATGCCACGATCTCAATAAGGCCCTGTTGGATCCTTAATATGCATATTTATCAACGTTACTCAAGGGACTCTTGAAATGCATATATAAATACATAAAATTTGAAGAGCCCCTCAAGTCAAGAAACACTGAAGTAACGTTCATAAATATGGCCCTTAGAGTAAAGAACTGCCATCTGTTGTACAATTTATGCTAATAAATCGTAACATTCTAAACCTCTATGATGACGGATAACAGAAAGTGACGGTTAAAAGAGTAGCGGATAATCGAGGTTTAGAAAACCGATTTAGAAAGCTCCTCGTATTTAGAAAACTCACTAAATCTTTTTCTCTGTAATGTATAGGTGATTTTCCTGGTCACCTAGCCGTTGGTTCAGGGGTTGATTCCCGGTTAGGCGTAGTATTTCTAATGTATGTGCTTTTAGCGAGCACTCAGTGATGTAAATCTTGTTTGTCAGTGTGGAAAAGATTTGGGAAGGGGATTTACTGAACAGGGAAGGGGATTTACTGAACAGGGAAGTTTCTGATATATTTTTTCTGCTTAGTCAGCTATTGTCAGCACTTTCACATCCTTTCCCTCTCCCTACTTCTCCTCAAGAAGCTTTCCCCTTAGACTACTTTCAGCAAAACCCTTGCAGCTTGACCTTCATGTCTTTTTTCCCCAAACTTAAATTTTTCTTTCAATCTTCCCGAAAGAGGAGAATATTCTGAGGATACTAAATTTGAAATACTTCAGGATATAATAATTATTGTTGTGAACACGGAAAGAAGGATTTACAGCATTATCGCTTGTGTCAACAAGTATTCTGGTCAAAGCAATTAATTACTCTTCTTTTGACACTTTTATGATATTTACTTAGAATTTGGTAGAATATTCAATTAGAAACTTATATAAATTTATCGATTAAATCGAATATTGTGGAACATGCGGAAATTTCTTATTTTTTAGAAGTTGATAGAAAGATGAAGTTCTTTCTAGATTATTGAAAAACCTTATTAAAAAAAAAAAAGGCGAGCGCGTAGGTAAAAGTTAATTCAGTTGTAATTCCATCTTGAATGCGATAAGTGGCAGTAGTGACAGTTCACGTTTCCATTAATACGGACAGTGCAATCCCGTTGGCACTATTACAAACTATGATAATGAACTTTCGTTATCTGTAGTGTTAATTGCAGTATCTTGTGACAGATTTTTATTCAGGCTTACTTAACAGTTTATACAGCGATTTGAAGTGCTTGTAGAATTTCAAATGTTATGTATTAGACGCTTCTCCTTTAATTATTGAACAGTTATTATTTAATACAGAATTAGATCGGCCTTTTGACATTTGATTGATATTTGTAAAGTAATATTGAAAACTCTATCAGTTGAACAATATCAATTTATATGCTTCCGATTACATTATTTTGTGGAAGAAATAACTGAACAGTATGGAGTTATGGATAATTTGTGTTAATAAAGTGGAAGTGATAAATTTAAGTGTTGCCAGCGTTATTTTAGAGATAGAGCCCGTAACAATATCATAGGTACTAATATACTAGATACAATGATACAATACTAGTGAAATTGCGCAGTCTCCCTACCAAAAAAAGGCCATACGCTCAGTGGGGAGCGGGGGGTGGGGGCGGCACGAAAGCCGGGGTTTTGGGTGAGTAAATATTTAAATAAAAATTTAATTACAAAACTAGGTGACTTTTTTAGAATTGAATATCCACTGAAAGCTTTTGAAATAAGTGTTCAATATGTCTCTAGATGTTGCTTTAAATCAACTTGAAATGAGATTTCCTGGCCTACAAACTATTGCCCAGACTTTTCTTTCCTCTCACCACAAAATTTGAGTAACTTTTCGAATGAAGAACTCAGAGAAAAGGCAGAGAACTCTTAAAAAGGTATTCTCCAGATTTATCTCACAATCTAGAAGATCAGGTGATTTCTTTTAAAAACCTATTTTCAAATGAAATCGACCAAAAGAATTTCTCTTATCTATAAGAGAAATAGCAAGTAATTTGCTTGAAGAAAATGGTTTACTTGCATCGTGCCTTCCAGAACTGACAACTGCGATCCAACTGTACTTTATACTTTTTTTTTGTAGATTACGTCTTGGAGACTCCAGTTAAGGAGTATAAGACAAGTCAGATCAACAATATTATACACTAGATACCATAATTACTTCAATTAGTTGAGGTGAGGCTTAATTTTGATGTGAAAGGAACTCTTGTACACTATACAAAGCTTTATCAACTAAATATTTCTTCAATTGTTTTTAAATATTTCTATATTTTCAAGACTCATCAAAAACTGTGGTAGCTTGTTGTAGAATTTCCTACCAATATAACTAGGTTTTTGTTTGAATAAGCTACTATTGTGACTCACCAAGTGATAATCTCCTCGGCTTCTTGTATTATAATCATGTACATCAAGATTTTGGTTAATACCATTCGTTTTTACATATAAAGTAGCTTCATACACATATAAGCAGGGTACAGTTAGGAGACCAAGTCTCTTGAACAATGGCCTACATGAATCTAATCTATTTACTCTTTCTATACACCTAACCGCTTTCTTTTGGATCTTAAACACCCTATCAAGATTTTGTTTTGATGAATTACCCCATACTAAGATAGCATACCTAATATGTGACAGTAAGAGCCCATGGTAAGCTGTTTACCGGTGAATTCAGCTGAGCTTTTCAATACTTAAGTTAATAAAATCGTATCTAAGAAGTACTATATGTCTCAAACTCGTCTGAATGATCTTGCTGTTCTAGCAATAAAAGATGAAGAAACACGTAAATAGACGATTGTAGAGAAGTTTCTTTTAAAGAAAAAGAGAAGATTGGGGAGATTTTTACATTGTTAAGTTGTATAACAACATTCTGTTTCTATGTCAATAATTTAAATTAAGCTGACATATGAATTTTTTTATAATCTCTCTTTCAAGTGTAGTTTAGAGTAAAGTTGGCGTATATAAATTTAAATTACATGAAACGCTTTACAGTATTTCTGTTTAAAGTGAACCAATTAAAGAATGATTTTTTCTAATTTAAATATTAGACTATTTGCAGGGAGCCCCACAATCCTTACCGACGCTTCTTCATACGCTTTTTATTATTACTATTATTATTATTATCATTATTATTATTTGCGCAGTTCTTCTTCATGGATACCCAATTTCAAGATTTAATATACAATATTTTTCCTGATTGTTTAATTGTTTATATCTTTTAACTGGTTTATAAGGCAGAATTAATATTTCATTACTTTTGGATGAGATTAGATTAACTTTTTTTAATGTAAAGTAAACATTTTTCTATGTGATAACACAACATTATGTTACAGAATATCAGCATTGATGGATGTTACATGAACAAGAATAAATAGAACATAATTTCGAATTCCTTAAAAAATTATCGATTTCCATCAGCTATTCAATGCTGTTATCAATACTGTATCTGCCATTTAGGAAGTCTTCAGTTCAAATAAATAGCCCTTGAGGAATTTGAAATTAATTAATAATGCTCTATCTGTTCGACAGTTTGATAAACTGTCAGTACCTCCAAAACCAAAGAATGAATAAATGAAAATCAATGATTATTACCATTATTTATTTGCATTGATCCAAAAATACTAATATTAAACTACAAAGTACAATCCCTAATAAATATTTTGTAATTTGTGTGATAGAATGTCTACATTATAAATAAAATCAAGTTCTCAGCTCTTGTATTCTAAAATACAGGAAAATCTTGATTTACTTTTTTTCAGCGTTATTTTTCAGTGTTGTTCTTATGATGGATTCAAATGAAAACAGAGAATTTTCTACAAGCGAATTCAGATGGCACTGTACTTTGACCTGGGTTGATTCTTTATTGATGAGAGATGAAGTCAAAAAGAAGGCTGAACAACACTAATCGATTAAAGAAATACGGTACATAGACATAGACGCACCCAGGTCAAGTCTAGCTTCAAATATCGACTTGTCTACAATGAAAACTATCTTCTTCACCTATCCTTTAACTATCTTCAATTATCCAAGTTTGTTATACATACTCGATACTCCATCTATGAGATGTCAAATAAAAACAGAATTTATAAGCTACGTATAACGGTTGAATATAAGAGAGAGCTGGCTGCGCCATAATTCCATTCTCTTAGGAAAGATAAAGGCAGTAGCTCTATTTTATTTTACTCTAAACATATATAATATAAACTTAATAAAACAACTTTTGAATGGAAATTAACTCACGTTATGGCGTGACGGCCGTTTCGCTCTGTTGTCTAGAGCATCGTCAGACGACCCACAGTACACATGGGTCGTCTGACGATGCTCTAGACAACAGAGCGAAACGGCCGTCACGCCATAACGTGAGTTAATTTCCATTCAAAAGTTGTTTTATTAAGTTTATATTACATATTAGTGGAAACAAGATGGATCTTCAACATCATAACATCTAAACATATATTATACTCTTCTAAATTATAATTTATTTTAATTTTTTATTTCTGCTCAATGTGCAATGGGTCTGCCAAGATCTAGTACAGACAAAATCAAAACATTATTATTTACAATTTCGGCGTTTAAATGAACCAATTTTACTGAGAAACAATTAAATAATAAACTTTTGTCAACTCCTTCAGTCAAATTACTCAAATCAAATACATTTAGCCCTGCCATCAGAAGAAAAACTTGTGTCCCTGCAGAATCTAATTTTTATTTGATAAACAAAAAAGAACAAACTGAATATTGAATAAACTGATACAACGGAGTATCCAAGGACCCGAAGAATTTACATAAAATAATAATAATTATTATTATTATTATCAGTTGTTCTGTAAGGCCTATGCACCATCTAACCTCTCCGACTTCTATAAATATATCATATGCTTTTCCTATTCACAAGAAATCACATCGTCAGTTCTTGAAAAAAGGGTTTGTTTCTTCTTTCTCTTGTTAAACAGATCTCAATAGTAGTTTATGCAACGATTTTATTTTGACCCTTATTAAAGCACGAGTTAGATGTAAGTTATAACACGAGCGAATGCGAGTGTTATAAATATCTCACGAGTGCTTTAATGGCCAAATAAAATCGTTGCATACACTATTTTATCTACGACCACTAGTATACATTTAATTAAAACAATTTCATTTTACCTGTGGCCGTTCAGAGATACCTAACCTCTCGTCTCAAATATGAGAAGTTATAGTAGATTGTTAGGTTAAAGTAGCTGGTGTAGCAGTTTGATGAAATCAGCTGATAGTTTCACAATATTGAATTACGATATTGATTCCATCAAAAATGCTTCTGATTGGTCCAGAACCCGTGTTATAATGTAGAACCTGTACTATAATGAGCTCTTTATGCAACGGGTCTCAAAAAGCATTTCGAAAAGACAGCTGTTTTGGCATCAATTGTGAAACTGTAATGTATACATTATTACATGGTCGTAGATAAAATATATTATGCTTCAATATATTTCCTGTTATTTTTTTCAATCTGACGATTTAAAGTAATTTAAGAAAATAATCAAGTACATTCAAAAATGATAAAGTCGACGCCTTCATTCAAAAATAATTACCCTAAGCAGCAGCCTTCTTGATATTCTTCATTTTTTTCTGTATTCGAAATGAACCAGCTGCATAATGTTTTGGTTTTCACTAGCCAACTAAACTAGATCCTATAGTTGGGAACTGTTTTACAACATTATTATTATATTCGACCACCAAACACCAAAATCTATATTTGGACTAATAGCAAGCTATATAACAAGTTTCAAGAGTCAAGAATCTTCCTTTCAAGAGCTAGAGCACAGACGGACAGACGGACGGACAACGGCACAACTTCAATAAGGCCCTGTCGGGTCCCGTAAACAAAATTGATGATGAACTACAGCATGCAGCTTTCATTCAGCCTATCAGCTCCTCTTATATGTGAATATAATATAACTATCTCTATATCTATATCTACAGCTAGAAAATTGAGGTATGGCAGGGTTTTAAACGTTGAGAGGTTTGTATATCCTAAAGGGCTTGAGGCGATTAAGACTTGAATAAGCGATAGCCACTATCAATCCCTTTCCACGCTATATATAGAACACCATTCAAATGTATATAGATATATTCGGCCACTGCAGTTAAATCACTTTTCATTCATGACGGCCACACTGAAAGCTTAGCGGAACCGTGTTAATACCTGAAGCCTTACTCAGCAAAATATGACGTAGGGCCACTTAAATAGTTCATTCACTGTGTATGCTGAAAATTATTTGGTGTTTTAAGGGGAATAAATAATTAGAGGGTAATAGAAGAAATAGAAATAATAATCTAATGTCAAACACTGACACAGTATTTCTATTTAAATTATGATTTTTACTCACTGATACCGAAGGGATGCATTTAACTTCTAAAGAGAAGCTTTGTCAGCCTGGTCATGTTATGTTGAGGTTAGGATGAGCGGCCATTATTTAATTGAATTTGAATTGATTTTAATCATTGAGTAGGTTGGTTTTGACTTGTTCATGATGTTTGACTCATATTATTCCAGTTTACTTAGTTTGTGACTTTTTTTTAAATGTGTGTAGAATTTCCAAGTCCGTTTGGATGTTTCTGTGTGAATGTCCAGTGTTGATAAAGTGACCTACAAATGTTGAGTCAGTGTTGGAATTTAGTGCTTTGATGTATTCTTTGTATCTTGAATTGAATGATCTGCCTGTTTGTCCTATGTAGTACTTGGGGCATTTGTTAATTTGGAATAATAGTAGAAGAGGTGGAAATAGTTAAATAGAAGTAAACATAGGCATAGCCGAGGGGGGTTTCCCAGGTCCTCACCAGCCCCCCTTGGCGATGACTCAAGCACTATACTCTGTTCACGGAAAGGAGAGACGATGTAGACAACGATGCGCGTGCGAGAGTGTATCTTTGGAGAACAAGACCGATTCACAATTAACTACAGAAATACAATTAACGCGCAGTATATAAGTGAACCGGTAGCTGTGACAGCGACTGTGATACTGAACTCAGTATATTAATATTATTTTAGTAATAAAAAGAATTTATAGTTGAACAAATTTTTCAGAAACACCTTCAAGGCTTGTTGGTAGGGTAGGAGTAGGGAGGTGTAATGTAGTAAAGGATCAAGAGTCCTTGGGTACAGAAATATATTATCGTTGTGGGGGGAGGGATTGTCTAGCTGAAGGACTCCTCCTCCCTTCAGAAATTTCTGGTTACGCCAAGGGAAGTAGATCTTGAAATAGCAGAAGATAATTAATTAGAGTATGAGACGGTACAATACTCGAGAATAATCATCATCTAAAAATCGAACACAACCATGTTGTACATATACCCGTATTTACCCTTAAAGAATACCCGTATTTTAAAAAATCACTACTCGGAATAAAATGAACATAGAATTGTTTATGGTCTTAAAACAAAGGTAAAGGTTGGGAGTTTTTTTAATAAGTTCCAATATGTGCTCCATTCAAATCAAATTTAAATTCTTTATTCGCCACATTTCACAAATTTAACAGAATTTCAAACATAAATATCTTACAGTTTGAAAAAAGCTTGAAGCTAAAATAATTTAGAGATATTACTCATAATTTATTTGGGTATTACCAGTAAATCCGAAGTTCGTGCGCTAGCAATGAGTATCAGGGACAAAAAGAAACTATACATTTAAGAAAGTGAATAATGAAAAAGAAATATATATATATTAAAAGATTACAATGTATCTATGATTTTCTATATCGCTATTTTCTTGATATGGTGATTCTATTTTTGATGAACTAGTTTCATCTGTTATTGTTGTTTGACAATGTATTAATGTGGCTTTAGATATTATTACAAAATATATGTGGTTATATTGTTATTACTTGCACGACAAACATCGAGTCGATAGTCTATTTCGCACCACGTACAGTAGAAACAATTAGTCTGGGCGCGTGGCTCTGGTTTCACTACTAGCCGTCCTGTAAAAGTTGACTAGTTGACCTTGAAGACAACTGCAGCGTCGTACGGGCCACATGTTTTTAGAAATGAGCGATAAACACTCCCCTCGCCATGGCTGACTACCAAACGGCCGTGCGCCCAGACTAATTGTTTCTACTGTACGGTGGAGCATTTTTGGAGTTACAGTTGCCATAGCAGCAGCAATCCTTTCTCTGAAATGCACTAAGTCACGAACCTTTTCATCATAAACAAAGTTATTAATGTATCCCCACAAGAAGTGCATCGGAGTGAGGTCTGGACATCTTGGCGGCCAAGAAATTCGGCCACCTCTACCAATCCAGCTAACTATTCGGAAACTTGGCATTCAGGCTTCGCGTATGTAATGCGGCGGCGTAAGCGTACGTAATGTTGTAATGCAGCGACGCCCCATCATGCATTGAAATTAATTTTCAGTGCAGCAAAAACTCCCCACCTTTATCTTTGTTTTAAGATCATAAGCAATTCTATATGTTCATTCTAGTTGGAGTAGAGATTTTTTTAAATACGAGTATTCTTTTTCAATGACTCTCTAAAGGAATTCATGTTACTGTAATCTGTCATACACCATTCCACAGCATGTGCTTGATTTTGCGATTGCGATTGTCATTGAGTACTGGATGCTGCACTGTGCAAGCACTTATATGAGAGTTCAAGCTTCCTCAAATGAGAAGCAACATGCACCTTTCCAAAGCATGAGTTTGATACCGCATCTATGATTATGAGTATTGATGCTATCAAGTAGTTCTTCTTTAATTTCTCGCAGATTTTTTTTGAGGATGAAGCCCACATGGGTCTGAGACCTATGCGTTGGTAATGAGTTGGATGATGGTGATTGATGAGTTGGACCTACAATTTTAGGTGGGTTCCGAACCACCGGGAAGTGATTTTCAGCAGAGAACATTGTCTTTATTCCTTTCTTATTTATTCTGTGAATAGCCAAGAGTTGATGATTCAGAAATGTTGATTTGTTGATGAGTTTTTTTTAGAGATGATGCCCACATAGGTTTAAAACCTGTGCTTGGGTAATCAGTTGGATGATGGTGATTGATGAGTTTGAGGTGGGTTCTGAACCACCGGGAAGTGATTTTACAGCAGAAAATAGTATTTTTCCCTGACCAATCCAAACGATCACCCTTACAAAGAGGGCCCAGAAGTTCGTAGTTTATCTTTTTGTGGCCGAACAGACACCTGCTACGGCCCACGACTATCACTACAAAGTGAAACATTTAAATCACAACTATTGATGATACTAGGAGATTCGATTATATTTCTTAATTCATGTAAATTTACAAATTTTGCATAGGAGTAGTTAAAAACAAAATTATCATCACATAGATACTATAGTAAATTCATATAATGCTATTTTTATAGTGCAATATTTAAAAAAATGGTGATTGAGAAAAAAGTCAAGTAACTCAATAAGTTGCTGTGTACACGAAACGGGTCTGTGTACACGAAAATAACATTTTCTCTATAACTAACTGCAAGTCGTTAAATTTACATTAAAAATTCAATATTAACAACGTAGATCGTTATGGAACAACAAATCCAAGTATTATGGTGATAACAATTCAAGTGATGCAATTAGAGATAGCGAAGATTGGACAAAGACTCGTCCACTCTTGACACTTAACCGTACAAGAGAAGGAAATAAGAGAGGAGTTAGAGAGAGAGAGAATGAGAGTGAGAGAGTGTGTATGAAAGAAATAGAGTGTGAGTGGGAGAGATTGTGTGAGTGTGTAAGAAAGGGGAAACCCCAGACAAATAGCAGTAAATAAGTGGGTCAAGGACCTGGAAGAGAGATTACAGCAGGTCTCAATGGTGGTAATAGGAGTCTCAAGCTCAATCAAACTTCACCTTAATGCTTCTTCCCATCCCTACAATTACGTTCTGTGGATAGTCTGCGTAAAGTCTGTGGATAGTCTGTTTACAGTCTGTGGATAGTTTGTGGACAGTCTATGGATAGTCTGTGTATATTCTGTTAAGTGTTTATTAATTCACATGCTATCCATAGAAAATCAGTCACATACGAGCAGAGTTTACTAACTTATTCATCTGCCACAGCTCTAGAGCCCTTCTTTCTTATCATACAATATTAAACTAGCATACAATAGAAATAAATGTAAGCTATCTATCGGAGCCTAGAATCAAATGGATGTGAATACTATGAAAATGCAAGTTCAAAAAAGTTCCTGGATTTCTTGTTCCATGACGAACTGCGTTGTTAATATTAACTTTTCAAGTGAATTCAACGACTTGCAGTTAATTTGACTGCAAGTCGTTGAATTCACTTGAAAAGTTAATATTCAAAAAAGTATAAATTGAAAAAAAAAATGGAACTATCAGAGCTTCAAAGCATAGAAACAAATGGATGTAGATACAACACAGATGCAAGTTTAGAAAAATCCAAATTGCTCTCCAAAATTTCTCTAGCGTAATAACTATTTCTGTTTAAATGATTTATTTACAATTTGTAAATCAATTCCAACAACCATAGACCAACCATGAAGGACTCATCCTTATTCTATGCTAGAACAATGAAATACTTTTTGAAAACGGCATGTTTTTAAGGTCATATTTTCAACAAATTCACATTATTTCATAATGAATTCTCGTATGAAGAAATGCCCCAATAACATTTTCTTTAGCAACTATACTCTTTGAATTAAAAAATTGGTTCTCAACTACATTTCAGAGTATAAATTTTAAACAGATTTCTACACCAGAGTAAAACGCACAATAAATTGAAAATGAGCTTATTTGTAAGATGAAGTCTTGTGCCGGTTTAATGACCTCGTTTCTGAACTGGAATCGATAACAAATTTATTACTACCGTTTCGCGTACACCGACTTGCAACTTATTGAGTTACTTGACTTTTTTCTCAATCACCTTTTTTTTAAATAAAATCTTGCTGTAATTTATATTGTGGACCTAGTTTTGCCTACCTTGATGTACAAACTCTAGGCCTAATGCCATTGCATAAGGAACAATATGAAACTTTTGTATGGAAAATAAAAAACTTGTTTAAAAAATATTCAATACAAATCGGATCTTTTGATGTTGTCACAAGCACTCAGGACTGCGCTTGGATGTGTTACCGAGCTGCTATGACTTAATGTTATCAGCTTTATTATTTCTTGCCTGATGGTCTGGAACCTACCTAAAATTGCTAGCCTATCATGTTCCTCATAACATATGGCAAAACCGGTGAGGTGGAACTACCCGTAAGGGTCTTCCCACCAATAAAAGATATAGTGTTATGAATCGCAAGAAAGAAAAGAAAAATATTTCTCTTCCCTTTCTGCGCTATGTCTTAAATTCCGTTAAAGCGATAACTGCACTTCTGTTTACTCCCCCTGTTCTTCCCCTCACCTTGCAGTTTTCGGGAATGTTCTAATAAACTATTATCTGTGTAGGTTTTAATAGAATAATCTGGAAAGGTAACTAATTTTCTAGTGTTTTCTAGAATGTCACAATTACTTATATAAGAGGATGCTTGTGTAAGCCGTTCATTCATTCAGTGTTCAAACTTCGTTGACAAAACAAGTGGCAGTTATACACAGTGACAGTTTCCGGTTCCATTAATACGGACAGTGTAATCCGGTGAGCGTTACTACAGACTGTGACATACGAAGTGATAAATGCAGTATTGTGACAGTTTATTATTCAGGCTTCTTTAACAGTTTATACAGTGACAGACTGTGCTTCGTAAGTGTTCAACTGTTATTTTTAGACGTTTCTTTCTGAATTGATGAACAGTTTATTGAAGAGTTATTTCTTAAATATTTGGTCGGCCAGTTAGTGATTAATTTTGGAACAGTGATATAACAGATTCATTATTCGCTGAAAATTGTTGATTTATATCTTCTGATTGATTTCTTTTGTGTGACATAACTGATGAATGCGTGTTGTAAGTAATTTGTCTAAATAAAGTGCGAGTGCTAATTTAAAGAGTTGCCAGCATTATTTTAGATAGAACCCATAACAATAGGTGTATTATTATTTATCTAATGTGATGCTAGTTTATGGATACAAAGTGTTACATTATAATATTTTAAGAGGGATGTTAAAAATGCGTTTTGAGCTACTGATTGTTTTTAAGCCAGGTAGACTAAATGCTTTCTAATAGAGTAATCTGCTTTCTAATGAACTAAATGCTTTCTAATAAACTAATCTGCTTTCAATAGAGTAATTCATTCAACATATATGTGGTAATCAGAGTATATAAAGTGTGTTGTATCATTAACCTGACAATTGACAAAATATAGAATAAACCCTCATCTTTTTTATCCTTTATATCTCTTTATATACGAATCTGTTTAAATTGTTGCCTACTTCCTGTTACTATAGTAGAATACTAAACCATCAATAAATAAAATTATCTGTGATTTACTTATTTGATTTAATCATGGATCACGATCATTTTTTATGAGGCACAGTGTTGAGTGTGATAAACGATTTAAACTAACTAAAATTAATGAAAGATAAATTAAAATTTTTAAATCGCAAGAGGTAATTCAGTAGAAAAATAACTCAAAGCTAGTAAACTAAGGAGAGATATGGTAGTCTCAAGAAAAGAATCCGAAACTGCTGAAGACTCAAAAAAGAACAGAAAAAGTAACTGAACAAATGAAAAACTCTGTAACTGGGAAACATTTTAAAAACTTAAAATTAATCTATGGTCAAGAAAATAAATTTTTGAAAAATTTCATTCTATTTATTCTATAGTTTGAGTATTGTTTCAAGTGATTTTTTTAAGCCCACATAGGTCCGAGCTGGACAATGGTGATTGATGAGTTGTACCTACAGTTTTAGGTAGGTACCGAATCACCGGGAAATGATTTTACAGCAGCTTTTTCCTAAAATTCTCCCTCACATTAAAGTTCCAAAAAAGGAGAAAACCTTAAAAAATTCAGTAGGAAATAATGAGACAATTTAAACTAGCTTCTAAGAGATGTCCAAAATACTCCATGGCAAGTAAATCTACGTATTATATTTTTTCCAAACTTTAGCAAGAATTTCCTCAATGCGAAATTAAAAAAAACTTTCAATAATGTTTTATTATTATTAAGATATTACTAATTTAAATCCGTCAATTCTGGTGAATTACATTGAAAATGTAAATTTTTACTACCAAAGTTTGAAAAATAAGGTTTAAAAGAACTTGGAAAATCCCTAAAAGGGAGAAAGCCTTCAAAATTAATTGAAAAATAATTAAATAGGACTTTTTTAAACTAGTACCCAAGGTGGCCTGCCTGTAAGGCATGTGCTAATTATCATCCTCCATAAAGATAGTCTATTAAGTACGCTTTCCCAAAAAAATTCCCTCAATCTTAAATTCCAAAAAAGGAAAACTTGAAAGATTTAATGGAAATAATGAAATGTAACATTTTTAGAGCAGTTCCTGAGGAATGTCCCAATTATCTTAAAGGTAAAATGCGCATTAGCTATTGAATACACTTTCCCATGAATTCCATTCAATCTAAAATCCCAAGTAAATTTCAAAAAGGATAGAACCCTTAAAAGCATTTAGAGAAAAATAATGAAAACACATCTTAAACCTAGTTTCCTTGGTAGTTTTTAGAGGATGTAGAAATTAATCTACGTAATATTAAACTACGCATTATCTATTTCACAAGCTTTCCTGCGCTTCCCCAATAATTTCCTATTAACGTAAGATCCCTGAAAAATCTTGTAGACTCAATAATTTTTTTTTTGAGCTACTATTGATCTCAATTCCCTAAACAGTACATGACATAAAAAATGATCGACTTTCAAAAAATGAGGTTGAGACCAGCTTTAAAAATCCCCAAAAAGGCAGTTATCCCTTAGAAATTTAGAGAGAGCATTGTAAATCCAGTTTCTATGGTGGCCTACAGTAATGTCCAAAATAATTCATGAAAAGGTAATCTACGCATTATCCATTTCACAAGCTTTCCTACACTTAACCAAAAAATTCCCTCTCAATATAAAATTCCAAAAAAATCTTGTAGACTCAATAATATATTTGCTATTGATTTTAATCGCTCAACAGCTCATGACTTTAAAAATAGTAAATTATCGACTTTCAAAAAATAAGGTCGAGAAAATGTTTCAAAAATATCAAAAAAGGCTGTAAACCCTTACAAATTCACTAAAAATGAAGAGAGAACATTTTTAAACCAGTTCCCATGTTAGCCACTAATTAATGCCCTAAATATTCCATGCAAAGTTAATCTACGCATTATCTATTTCCAATGCTTTCCAATGCTTCTTCTAGAATTTCCTCTCAATCTTAAACCCCCAAAAAAGTATTGCAGACTCAATAATGTATTTTTTATTACGCTACTATTGATTTTAATACCTCAAAAGTACATGAAATTGAAAAAGAAACAAATTATCGACTTCAAAAAATGAGGTCGAGATCAACTTTAAAAATACTCAAAAAGTGAGAAAACCATTAAAAATTTAGAGAAAAATAAAGATATAATACGTTTTTACTCAGTTCCTATGGTTACTTCTAAGGATTGTCCTAAATATTCCTGTTGAATAAATCTACGCATTATCTGTTTAACAAGCTTTCCCAATAATTTCCTTTAAATCTGACACCCCAAAAAAGTACTGCAGGCTCAATAATGTATTACTGCGGTAATTTAAATCCAATTTTAGTACATGACATTGAACATGATTGTTAACGACTTTTAAAAATGAGGTTGAAAACAACTTAAAAAATCCCCATAAAGGGAGTAAATGCTTGAAAATTCAGTGTAAAATAAAGAAATAGAATTTTTTAACCAGTTTCTATTGTATAGCTTCTAACTAATTCCCTAAATATTCCATGAAAAGCTAATCTACGCGTTATCTATTGCCAAAGCTTTCCTATGCTTCTTCTAGAATTCCCTCTCAATATAATCACCAAAAAATCTCCAACATTCAATAATAATAATTATTATTGAGCTACTTTTGATTTTATTTCCTCCAATAGAGCATGACATTGAAAAAACAAACTATCGACTTTAAAAATTGAGGTTGCAAACAGCTGACAAATTGTATGATCAATACTAAGTACAAGGCTGGTGCAAGTACTCGTGGTTTATATGCAACTCACATGCATGCAGCATGCATGTACAATCACACACATATGTATGTCACGCATATGTAATTTGACATTCAATGAATTTCAACCATGTTACTTACATGTCAGATCACCAGGCCTGTGGTGGGTTGCCTACCCCTGCAGTGGGGTACAGCCTTACACACCCCCTAACAACCCCCCAAAACGTTGTTTCCAATTACAGCCCACAGAATTTGAAAAACTTAACAGCACCTCACGTTGAATTTAGTTAACGTTAACGTTATTTTGCAAACGCGACGATAAGATGAGACCGCAATGTTAGCATGGCCATTTTATCAACAAATCAATAAGGGACGACCCTCACCACGTTTGAGGCTCATTCGAAACCTCTTTCGCACGCCAATGTACGGTAGCGCGCGTGGCTCAGCTGATTTCGCTAAGCAGTGGTGAGCAGAGGAGAGACAGGCTACGCCATCTAGCGGTGAAACGCGGAACTAGATGAATGAAAAGTGTCTGCTATAAACTCAAACTTGAAACTATCTTTTTATTTTTTTCTATTACCTATTATAATTGTATATATAACCACTGCTTACTTTGTGGAAAGAAGTTCCGGTACTGTTCACTACCAATGGCAAGAGGTGGTGTGAGGGTATGAAATATTGAAATTCGACTTTGAAATACTATTTTGGGTTTTTTTCAACGTTGCCTACTGTAAAAATGTGAAAAATTTGGATTGACAATACATGCACGTTTACTAAAAATTTTATAAATTTTTTCATATTTTTAGTTACATATATATCTTACTGCCGATCAATGGTACGGTATGGCATACCGGTCTTTCCATTATAAATCTATCACTGTTGGTGGAAAGAAGAAGAAGACAAAAAAGAAGAAAAAAGGAGAAAACACTATTTTGCCTGTGCTTCAAAATTATTTGCTTGTTTTGATTTATTTAAAATTCTATTTCTTTTTCTCAAGCTTTTCATAGAAAATTTCCACTTGTTAATCTAGTTTTTCAATATTTCGTATATTTTTTTTGTGGTTATAAATCTGTATCTCAACTTTTATAATATCTGTATTACAATGAATTTACAAGAAAAGAGTAACTATGAGAAACACAGAAACTACCACCGAGGAGCGCTAAAAAGCCTGGGAAAGCGCAGGAACAGAAGATAAGGGAGAGAAAAAAATGATTTTACATAAAAAATGTAACATGATAAGCAGGAAAAAAGATGATTATCACTTACAACAAGAATATGAAGAAAAGCGAGAAAATAATGAGGAAAAGTGACGAAAGACTAATGAAAGGAAATGAGGAGAACAAGGAGATTCATAAAACTAGAAAAAAGAGAAATAATCTAGCAAATACGGCGGTCAAACAAACCATGGTTCCTTACCACACAATACCCCCTTGAAGATTGCGAATGCAATACACTAATTGTGATTGTGCCATGCGATAAATCAATGAATAAATAAATAAATAAAAAATAAAGGAAACGGGAAGAAGAACAAGAGAGCATGGAGGTCAAGGTATGAGCTGAAGTAGACCATGCTGAGTCATTGACAATAGGAGCCCATTTGTAATAATCTAAGGAATGTCGAGGGGCATATGACAACCAGACTGGACCATTTGGACCCTGGACTGGACCCAACATGGACCATTTGAGTACCAATACTTTGTGGATTTCAGGTGATGTGATCATGAAGTACTTTTATGAGGTAACATTTTTATTTTATATTGTGAGTGGGGCGAGGTCCAATACCGGGAAATCTGGACTTTTTAATTTCAAGAATTTGTATTTTTTGGTAGTTTTACTGACCTGACCAGGGGTAATGATCTTCTAAACTATTGATATTGCACCGTTTAAACTAGTTTTCATACATCACTAGTTGTTAATACATCACTCCGAGTTTTTGATTTTAATAGTTTTTATCCCTTTTCTTATGCTTAAGATGAGTGTGTAGTCATACCTAAGGTATCCTCCTTTTTGGTGTTCATTCATTTATTCATTTATTTATATCACATAACACAATCAAGTAAAGATACAACAGGCATAGCCCACAACTGCTTTCTTTACAAATTTTTAAATTAATAGTGTTGTTCACTTCTGAAGTAAAAAGAGAGAATAGATCAAGAAAAGTATCCAAAATCAACCTCCAATCAAACCCTTTTCCCACCTCTAATCACTAGTATACACCCAACTCTTTTCATAGCCTACTAATAACACGTTTTCATAAATGGGGAACGAATAAACAAATTCAAACTCAACAACCCAGCTACATATAGTGATTGAATCATACCAAGCATACCCAATACCCGAAGGGCATGTTCCGAAGTTTCCCGAGATAAAATTCCGTATTGACCAAACCACCATCAGCGTTCAAATCCCACAGCTCAAGTATCAAACCCTATTTACTGCCCAATGAAATGGCCATACTTCATATTGGTCGCTTTTAGCACACCGTTTAACAGTTTCCCTGCAGTTTCATCGCCATATCTTTAGCCCTACTAACCATTTGACCTATATCTATATGTATCTGTTACTTGGATCTATATATGTATATATCTATATTTATCTAGAGCTAGGAGCATCTTTATCACATTTTGTTGGTCCATGGAGGGACATTATCACTTGCCTTTCATGAAACATGTGAGAAATATTAACGTTCATTGGTTTATATGGCTTTCAATCATATGGGATTAGTTGAATCTGTAGCACTTAATTTTTAATTTTCTGTCTTTTCACATTGATATCTCAGTAATTCCTTTCTAATATGACAAACTTTTTACCTTTTCCCATCCTGCTAATTTCCCTTTTCTCTATTCATTATCTTCCGTTACATATGGAATTAAAACCAAAGGGAAAAAATAAAATCAGAGGGTCATTTTCAATAGATTTTCTATTTCCCACTGATATCCAAGATTTTCCAATTCCATCCGACCTTATTCTACATTTTCCTTCCCGCTATGTCCAACTTTTTTATTTTTCTCTTGCTCCTGATACCACTATTCACTAGTAGAGACAAAAATAAAATCAGAAGGACATTTTCAATTTTCTAACTACTTTTTCTTTCCCACTGTATCCTTCATTTGCCTTCCTACTAAGGAATTCAAGTTTTTCAAGTGCTTTTTCCTTCCTATTACTGTAGTTTTCATATAACTTGGCAGCGTATAGCAGATGGGACATGCTACATCTGAACCCAACATACTGCTGCCAAATTATATGAAAACTACAGTACGTAGTTATTCTTTTCCCAATTATTATCTGATGTGATATCTTATGTTCTATCTATTTATGTTATCCCTATTATGTTGTTTCTTGTGAAATAAATTAGTTATGTTATATACATAATATGAAACCTGGAGGTACAGAAATACAATCAAGGATGCGTTTCCCTTGCTTTTCATAAAACTTGTAGATATATAAAAAACCTCTTCATATGGCTTTTAATCACGCAATATTAGTTGATTTTCCAATCTTTTCATTCAATTTTAATTTTGTATTTTTTCCTAGTGATATCCTACTTTTTCTCTCCCACTGTGTCCTTCTTTTCCTCCTTTCCATATCATATTTATTGTCCTACTTATTATATCCCTACTGATTATTATGCCACTTTTGTCCTACTTATTATAATCTAGAACTTCTTGATCCATGAATTATCCATTTTCATAGCCTCATATTTCTATTACAATCTGAATGATTCTAGTAGAAGGAGATCTAATTTTCTCTAGACATAAATAATAAATTTAATAATTCTGAACTGACCTTTGTTTAGTCTGTCAATAGATTCGATTCGTCCTTCTATCTTGTTGCGGAGGGAGTCTAGATCGAAGGGTGCTACAAAGCCATGGTCTACGCTGCGGCTTTTGCTCCTGAAAATAGAAATATTACAAAAATTAACAATTTGTTATAAAGACAGAACAAAAAAAATGATATAAATGTCAAATTACAACAATTAATTTGATGGAGGACTGCGTCTTCAATATCTAGTTTACTGAAATTTAAATCTTATTGTAAAATGAAATAAATAGTCAGCATGTGATATATTTCTTTATATATTTTATTATATTATATTTCTTTATATATTTCCCTATATATTACAGTAGTTCAAATTCAAATATTTCAAGTGAGTACAAACGTTTATACTAATCGAGGAGAAGAAATGTAGGAAAAGAAGAAGAAAAGGAAGATTAGATTAGATTAGATTAGAACACTTTATTTATGTAAATTTACAAAATTTCTTAAATGATTTTAAATTTAGTATTATTACCGTCGCATAGGTAGCAAATGTACAGCAAATGATATTAATTTTAACTGAAGAAAATCCCAGTGACGTATTTACATAAAATGGCGAAGTCTGGACAAAATTCGTCCATTCTTAACTTAACCTTAGGTAATATATCTTAATTCTAGCTTACGAATTTGGAATACATTTATAACTTGAAATTTATACAATTATTTAGATCATTAAAAAAAATATATATATATAGAAACCAACTAATAATAGTCTGTAGCTACTTTAAAACTGCTCGAATGAGAGAACAAACACACACACACACACACATACACGCACAATATAAAATATTGAGTAATTAAAGAAAAACATTCTTAACTTAACCTTCAGCAATATAACTTAGTTCTAGCTTATGAGTTTGGAATACATTTATAACTTGAAATTTAAACTATTAAAAATATATATAAAAAATCAGCAAATAATGTTCTGTAGCTATTTCAAAACTGCTAAAATGAGAGAGAGAGAGAGAACACACACACACACACACACACACACACACACACACAAGATATAAAATATTGATTAATTATATTAAAACTTTTTAAATTTATTTTTTAAAATATAAAACACACATCCATACAAACTACTTAACTAGGGGGTTTGCCAAAATTTTCATGAAATCAGCTCAGGGCCGAACAGTCGCAGACATCCGTTCCAGAAATTGCTTCTTCAGCAAAGAAGCAAAACGGGTCCGACTCTCCAAGTTCTTCAAATCAGTAGGAAGCAAGTTCCAATACCGGCAACCGCTTACAACAAATGATTTATTAAAGATCTCCGTGCGATGTATTGGAGTTCGTAAGGTTCTGTTACCTCTTCTAGTAAATGTAACATTATCACCTCTACCTTCTGATACAAATTTAAAATCATTTTTGAAATATTTTGGACTACCATTTTTCAATATGTTGTTGACCAGTTTTGTGATTCTAATGATCCTCTGTTCTGGTAGTTTGAGAGTGGAGCTCTGTATGAAATAATCTGTTATATGTTCATGTCTTTGGAGAGAATATACAAACCGGAGACAGTAATTCAAACTTCGTTGTAGTTTGGCATTTAAAGTGACAGTCATATCATTGATAACTGAATTACAATATGAAAAATATGGGAAAATGAGGGATCTGATCAGTAGAAGTCTAAGATGTCTTGGAATATCATCCTGCATCTTTTTCAATGAATGCATTGCAGCAAATACCCTCTTACAAGTTCCAGTAACATGATCTGTCCAGTCAAGTGTATTAGTCATTGTTATACCTAGGTTTTTAACTGAGTCACAATAATGTACTGGTAGTCCATCAACCTCTATTTTAGGAATAGAATCAAAATTTATATTATTTATAAGACGAGAATATCCTACTATCATTGATTGAGTCTTACTGGGATTGAGTTTCAAG
>OX418216.1:15856621-15874121 GCA_948455865.1 Conomelus anceps
TTGAATTTTGAATCGAGAATAAGAAGAATATAATATTACTGTACTGTTCATAATATGAACATTGTAAATAATTATTTTAAAGTTCATCTGGCTGGAAACTGAACACTCCGGTTCCTCCCAAGCTATATGTAGCTCTGCTTCACGGAATGGCATAAAATTTACTTATAGCAGAGCTACATCTAGCAGAGCTATATCAGTCGCCACCGGTAATGGCAACTCAAATTCATATTCATTCAAATTCATAGACATTGAGAAATTTAAATAAACCAATCAGACGCCACCGGTAACATTTACCGGTTACCTGTTAAGTTCCCAAGAACTCAACCTAATAAATAATATCAAACTCTGGACTAATTAAAAACGAATAGATAAATAAAACGAGTAAACGAGTATAACGAATAAATTATAAATACTGTATACTGAAATAATAATCTCATCCCACTCATTTCATGTTATTCTTCAATAGTTATTTCATTTTACGATCTGTACAATTAAACTCCTAATCACCTGCATTTTTACATAGGTAATAATTACAACTTAATTAACAATGATAAAAGACTGTAATAATACACTGATAAAAAATTAAAAAAAAAAATTATAAATATACTGAAATATTAATTATGTAATCTCAACTCATTTCACTTTGCCTTTCAATAGCTATTCTATTTTACTTTCTTCACCTTACCTAGCTCCTTTTTATCTGCATTTTTGCATCAATAATTATGTCATTCCAATAAATAAAAACCAACCACTAAAATGATAATAAAACATAAGCAATAAAAAATTGAGTAAATTATGAGTAATACTGTAACGTGTATCAAAATAATAATCTATAATCATGTCATCCCAAATCATTTTATGTTATTTTTCAATTGTTATTTCATGTTATAATCTTCAACTTTGTTTACCTCCCATTTATCAGTATTTTTTCACTAATAATGATGTCCATTCTAATGAATTTTACTCAAATACTGGAATATTATACTACAATATTTGAACTGAATTATGAATAAACTAAAATACTAATTATTAATCTCACCACAACTCAATTCATGTGATTCTTCCATTAGTGTAATTTATTTCACAATCAATTTCCAACAACTGCTGCCAATAGTGCTATAAATAGTACCATATATTTGTTTGTACAGACCGTTTCACGGTGCATGGCGTCTCGCTGGTGGCAGGGGAGGCAGTGCGAGAGAGACAGAAATTCTTTCCCACCACGCTTCCCCTCCAGCCATAGAGTACAGACGCATCAAGTACACTCACTGCTGGACTTTTTAGCATTAGCGGACTAAAGGAATATTTGAACTTGACTGTACTGTGAGGCAGCAGGTACAGTAGTGGGAGAAGGCGCTCAGCGCGCATGCTCCATCGAGAGGCCACGCACCGTGAAACGGTCTGTACCAGATTTTACATTTTGCATATGCCATAAATAGTAATAGTACAAGTACAGGTAGCAATAGTACAAGTCATTTACACTTTACGCTTTTGTTCAAGAAATTCATCTTGCTTTTAATGAATAAAATATCCAAAAGAAAGTTATGAGAAGAATGAACGTTTTCGAGAAGAAATGTAAATAAATTGCAAAATAAACAAAATCAAAACGGAAAACGAATTACCTGACCCATGGAATATGATCGGTAGTTCGTCCAACATCAGTGGAAGATCGACGGGATCTAAAGGAAGACATAAAATAAAAATATAAGAGATAATAAATCAGAATAAAAATAAACAAATCAAAATAATATGGACAAAACAAATAAAATAATTCAAATAAATAATGCTACAAAAATAATTAATAATTGATAATTGATAATTAATAATTACTAATTACTAATTAATAACTAATAACTAAAAAATAACGAGTATTACGATAATAATTAACAAGTGGAAACAGGTGAACAAACAAAAATCAACAAATACATAAAAAATATTGAAGGTGAATAATGGATGTGTTTGGTAACAGACTAATAAGAATGCTTGATGATAAGCAAGTAGAAAACAGACTACCAAACACAAATGAACAATTAATATATTATATGAAATTATTAAAGGTATATAATGTGTTTTGTAAGCTTTTTTATACTTGTTTATCATAGCTATTCCGTATTGATCTGTTAGTTCTTGCTCTATCCGTTATGGGCGTGTCTAATATCAACCAATGGCATGCCTCCAACGTAGAGCTCGGCCAATGAGAGAGATGATATGACAGTCGACAATGTAGTATCTTACGTTTTTATAATTAGTTATATTAGTTATTATTAATTAGTTTATATTAGTTTTATTAGTTATATAAACATCATTCTTATCAAAATAATATAATTACTTGAATTCCAGTTAGTAAATTAGGCTACAGTCACATACCTTCCCCAAAAAACAATCGGCTGAGAGAATCCATAGTTGACATGAAAGGAGCGTTTGGTTCAGCTTTGGGTTTGGTACAACTATCGATATATCAAAACTTTTATTTTATTGGATCGTGGGGAAGATACGGAACTGCAACCATACATTTGACACTTGACTGATAGTGAGACATATTCAGAAATCATACAGTTCACTTAATAACTGTCAATAAAATTGATTCAACACATTTTTCTCTAAAATCCATCAAACATTCTCGGAATAAAAATTGAAAAAAAAAACGGAATATTCCGCTCCTTAGTCTAGACATAAATAATTCAATTCTGCCATTCTAGCTACAAGTGTCACTTGGCCCTTTTCCAAATATTTCTATTCACGAAACTGCTGAATGGGAAATGCTGTCATACAAGTTCATTAGCTGAATAAAACAATGGCTGTAGTTAACAATCCGTCCCAGGTTCGATTTCCGGCTAAGTCTGCAATTTTTCTACTCTATATTATTTTGTAGCTTATGAACAAGAGTGTTGCATATTCAAACTAATTTTTTCAATATAAAAAAATAAGGGAAACCCTTCTGGAAATGATTAATAAATTAATGTTTGGAAAAACTGATAGTTGAACTTGGGGCCTTATTTACGAACGTTTCTTCAGTTTCTCTTGACTTGAGGAACTCTAGAAGTGTAATTTATTTAGGTATATCAAGAGTCCCACGAAAATACGTACATAAATACATTTTCCAGCAGTTGAAAAATGTATAAATCATTATATTACTTTAAAAAACCAATCATCACCCATTTTCAATCTGAAGCAATCGCAATGTCAAAGTGATGATGCTATTTATGGTTCTTCTTCCATCTTCTTTTTCTTATTCTACTTCTCCAACTTTTTCTGCTTCATCCTATTTTTCTTCTCCTTCTTCCTCTTCCTCTACCTTCTTCTTATTATTCTGTCCCGTTTCCTTCTCCTTTTTCATCTCCTTCCAACATGCACACTTCAGCAATTTTCTCATTTATTGTAACGCCTGGGATTTGAAATGAGAATAAAACAGGCAAAATCAATTCAAATATTGTAATATTGAAACTATTTACTGGAGAAATATAGACCACCAGATAAACAGTCATAACCTAGAACTTAGAAGCAAGATCGTCAACTGACCTATTATAAATTTTCTGTACAAAATTATCTATCCAGATTAAGTAATTCTCATCACTGGAATCACTGAATGATGTGAAATTTACACCACTTTACATAGAATTTGAGCACTTGAACTGTGAGGGATAGCAAGTGTTTCGAATTTTCCAAGTCTATTTTTAAAGAAATTAGACAATTATATAAAAAACATAATAGCTTTCATGAAAGGGCAATTTATCAATTGGAGGATTACCCCCCTAACCGGATTTTATCCAAAGTTAATAGTACTAAATGAATTTAAAAACCTCTGTTGTCCTTCCTCTGTTTATAATTTTAACTTCACTTTTATCAATTGATATATATATTCAAACTTCCTCATTAACTTCAGTTCCAAGTTTCACTCAAATAAATTGCAGACTTAGCCAGAAATCGAACCTGGGACGGATCGTCAAAAAAGTGTGTTTGAAGAATTTTGTCAGCATGTAAAAAGTGTAACTCAATACTTCCTACTTTGCAAATAAATTCCTATGTCCACTGAAAATTTAGAAGTGAGAATTTCATAGTATTTTAGGACTTTTAAGAATTAAATCTGATATTTTTAGCAGTTTTTACAACTATGAAATCAATAAGTTGAACAATGCAGTAGCTATGCCTATAAAATGAGACGAACCAAACGTCACACTCTCAGTCAAATTCTTGCAGGCCGGGCTCACTGATTGTTGAATGTTTTCGTGTTCTCTGTGTATTACAACTTCCGGCAAAAGTATACAAAAGTCAGTTTAGACCAGTGGCTTGAAAATAATTTTGGGGTTGTCCCCCAACGGGCAGTGACGCACCCAGAATTTTACTATGGGGAGACGAAATTACTGGGGGGTCTGGGGGTATGGAACACCCCCCATCGAAGAGGGGGGTCCGGGGGTCATCCCCCGGGAAAAATTGTTATAGATTGAAGTAAAAATCACTGATTTCTACGCATTTTTACTAATTTTCCTATTTGTGTTTGAAATTTCGGGGCCCCCTGAGCCTCCCCTTATATACGCCCATGGTTTAGACCAATTGAAATAATAAAATTGTGAAATAGTGACGTCGCCAACTAGTGAATATTGTGTAAAAATAAAGATATATAATTCGAGTGCGAATCTTTACTTAGGCCTAAGTGCGCATATTTGCGGCATCGACCCCTGAAATCCTGATCGTGAGGAAATGTGAACGAGGAGGTGCTGGGGGCGAACGCGGAAGTCAACGCAATTTAAGGTATTTCTCAAAATTTATTAAATTCAGTTAGCCTTTCCATAGAAGAGACAACTCCAAAATCTGCAGTCTAACCCCCCCCCCTCCCCTAAAAAAGTGATTCACCCATCTCGAACTCACAAATTATCGATAAAAAAATATAATTATTTCTTGGATTTCTTGTTCTATTACGATCTGCGTCGTTATTTTTTTGTAATAACAACAATAATAATAACTTTTTATTGTAAATTTAACGACTTGCAGTCAATTTATTGTTGCATTCAAAATTGATTGCAAGTCGTTAAATTTACAATAAAAATGTTAATATACTCTAATAATAATTTTTTTAATCTATGTGATGAACAGCAAATAATCACATTATTTACTCTTCATTTTATTTCTATTTTTATTTCATCCTTTTCTATTTGTAATTCTACTTTTACTATTTACTTTATCTTCTTTTTCATCTGCTTTCTACTCTAACTCGTCCTTATGCTTCTTCTACTACCTCTCCAATTACCTCCTCCTACTTCCCACACTATTTTTTACATCATCTACTTCTTCTAACTCTCTCCTTTCTTTGTTCCATTTTCCTCTAACTCTTCTCTTTCGCCTCTAATCTACCTTTTTCTTTATTTTTTCATCTTATCTTACTCTTTCTTTTTCATCATGTCTCTTTCTTTTTCATCTTATCTTACTCTTTCTTCTTCTTCTCATTTTCTTTCTCCAAAGTCTCTCCTACTTCTGGCCATCTTCATAGCTTCTTCTGTCTCTTCCTTCTTCGGACTTTCTCCATCCTTTGCATTATCTTTCTCTTCCAATACTTATTCGCCTCTATTCCACCTTCTTCTTCAGCTTTTCATCATATTTCACTCCTTTTTTTGTTTTAATCCTACTTCCTCTTCATATTCTTCTTCTTCGTTGCCTATTTCCCACTATTTAGGATCAAATCTCATAGATCTATTTCAATGGCTTTCGTCGTAGAAACAAATTCCAATCCCATTTCTATATTAATATTCAATTTTCAATGCTCTCAATTCACCACAAGCAATGCACGATACATTCACAATTTCCAATTAAATTCAATTAAGTTTCCAACGTCATAGTTGTCAGTGAAAGGAAAATGCATCAAAACTAAAATACTGAAAACCACGACAGTGAAAGTAAAACTGTGCCTAGACCGGTAATTAGATCTGTTATGGCACATCGTAAGCTTCGTTGTACGCTGTACATTCTACCATATCTATTACATCATGACGGCATTATCTCTATAACGTTACTATATAACGTCAACAGCTAACATTAAACCTATGGCGGAAAATTGAAACAAAAAGTCTATGGGACATCAGACATTATTACTATATTATATTTATATGTACACAGGCTGCAGTATATACAGCAATACAGCAACTTCCTGCAAGCTGGAACGAAGCTTATATATTTCTAACACAGTCTATAAATGGACAAAAACAATGACATAAAAATAAAAGTAATTGCAACAATAAATTCGAGTCACCTAGCTAAAGGATTAAATTTGTACGAGTACTATAAACTTCCTTGATTTTATTACTATACTAGTCTGGCACGCAAAGCGATCGGGTTTAATTATTTTTTAGGATTTCTGAAGTTTTACAACCGTTTTGTACGTGAACCTGATGTGAGTAGGAGAGAAAGATTCAAAACGTAGAACTGGATAGCTTTTGTGAAACACGGAGGTGAATTAGAGTGCACAAATGGGCGCGAGGTGAGTTCTAATTTACTTCTGTGTTTTAGATAAAGCCACCCTGCGTCACGTTACCAAACTTCTTCCCTGCTTGTGCCAGGATTCACGGATTCACATATAAAACAGTGTTATAAATCAGACAGCACAAATGGAACCGAGGTAAGGTCTAATTTATTTCTGTGTTTTACAAAATGTCACCCTGTGTCACGTTACCAAGCTTCTTCCGTATTTGTACTATGATTGACAAACAAAACAATGCTCTAAATCAGACTGCACATATGAAAGCGAGATAACGTCTAATTTACTTCTGTGTTTTAGATAAAGCCACCCTGCGTCACGTTACCAAACATCTTCCCTACTTGTGCCAGGATTCACGGATTCACATATAAAGCAGTGTTATTTATTAGACTACGCAAATTGAAGCGAGGTTGAGTTCTAATTCATTTCTACGTTCCACAAAATGCCACTCAGGCACTCTTTTATCCTTTTCCTTTCCCTTGTCTTCGCCATCTTCGTTCTTATTATCTCCTTTCTCAGTTTCTTTCTTATTTCCTTCTTCTCTATGAGTAAAACGAGTGTTTAATAGTCATAATAATAAAGATGTTATAATATTTGTATTTATAATGTATATTATATAACATTTATATTTATTTATACTTTTTATATCCCTATTTTGAATTGAATTACTCTAATTTTATTACGTCATAAATAATGATACTGGTTTGAAAAAAGGCATGCATTATTACCACACAATAAAATAGTTTTCTTCCTCTTTCAAAACTTCTACCCCTCTCTCTCTCTCTATCACACACACCTACTCACTCCCTCTCTGTCTCTTTCTTACCCCTTTTTCTCTTTCTTCCTCCCTTCCCTCTATTTCGTTGCAATCCACATTGCAGCTCAGCCTAATAAATGACGTATGGCGTCCATTGGGCAACTTTCCCCTACAGAGAATAGAAGTTTGCGTTCGTAAAATTCGCATCCACTTGAGGAAGCCAGTATATAATAATAATAACTTCCCATTTCCCATTCAACAGAAATTATGACCAAACTTTTCCACTATAAAACACTTTCCACTTGCAAAGAGATCCACTCCACTCCAAAGAAAGCGATGCCCAAGATTTGGTCTCATCTGGCGGGGAGCCATTTATATTTTGAAATACATATATACCATAAATACAGATCCATCAGTCCTGTCCAACTTCAACAATTTTCATAACAACGAAAAGTTTATTATTGACATAATTAATAACTGATGCAAAGCGCCTTGTTTATTTTTTGTACAACACATCTGAGGACGAGCTCTTGCTTATGAGAAGGTTTCATACAACATGAGCAAAATTTCAAATGGGACAATAATATCTCTAATTATCTCTATGGTAAATATATCTATACTATACTATCTAAACTATCTATATACTGCAATATCACTTCCCATTTTTTTTGTAGGATAAAGCCCACAAAGGTCTGAGACCTGTGCGTGGGTAATGAGTTGATCACCTTCGCCACTACAAAGAAAGGTAATGAGTTGGATGATGGTCATTGATGAGCTGGATCTACATTCCTGGATTTCTTGTTCCATGACGAACTGCGTTGTTAATATTAACTTTTCAAACTGGATCTACAGTTTTATGTGGGTTCTGAAGTGATTTTACAGCAGAGAACAGTGTATTTTTGCTGGCCAATAGAACCGGTCACCCTTACAAAGAATGCCCAGGAGAACGCAGCTTATCTCTATCTGATTGAACCGATACCTGCTACGTCTCACAGCTATCACAATTAAGGATATTTAGTGAGACTCGACTATTTAGAATATGCAAGATGCAGCATCGATTCCCCCCTCCCCACGCAATTCGCTACTTATAAAGGTGCACCTTAATTCAGGTAGGGTAATAGCCCGGGAACCTTAAAGAATTTCAGAATATCTCCTTTGGAGTCCACAAATGGATAGCTTAGTACAGCATTCAAGAGCAAATACAAAAAGTTGTGGACTGATGAGTTGATCCCTGGTTTTTCGTTGCGGGAGCGGGCGGCAGTAGTAGGAAGCCAACTGCGCATGCTCTATTAATGCTTTATTCCTAATTTGAAAACTACGGCCAGAGACAAACAGGTTTTTTGCGTTACTAGCCTAGTTGAGTCTAGTGCTAATGTCATTGCAACGCACAGTAGCAGAGAGTTGGAGGAGAAGGGGAAGAATCGGCCAGGGATCAACTCGTCAGACCCCAACTGTACCTTTGTAACTAACATTTGTGCGAATTAGTTTAGCGAACTTGCAACTCTTATCTCCATCAACTGGTTATTGACTTTAGGGCTTATTTACAAGGCTAATAGTATGACATTAGACTATGATGGTCTGAGACTAGTATTGTGGTTTATTATTTCTAAACTCTAAACCAAAATGATTGAATGTACCCACTGATGTAATAGTATAGGGTGTTTCAAAAAAGACGCAACCCTCAGATCAAATTGATGGCGAAAGCCATGCATAAGGGTGAATTTTCTGTGCCCCAATCGACATTTAAGCAACTTTTAATTCGATGTTAACTAGCTTTCTGTGCCCCAATCGATATTTATCCAACATTTAATTCGATGTTAACTATCTTTCTGGTTTCTGTGCCTCAATCGATATTCATCCAACATTTAATTCAATGTTAGCTATCTGAGCCAATTGGAATGTACGAGTTGAGTATTAGTTTAGTCACAGCAGTCTTTCATTAAATCGTGTCAGAACTATTTCTTTTCAATGATTCTATTCTTGAGATCCTTTGAACTTATCCTGTCTGATGTTTTCCAAAAAGGGCTCTTCGTATTACAAAATTGTTAATAAAATTCTTATACAATATGATTGGTTGACTTGATGCTCAAACTCAATATTTTACGAGTAGATTATACTCAAGATTTTTATGAGTAGAGTAACAAAGAAAACCTGAAAATTGCTACAAATGTGTTGAAATTGGAAAAAAAACAATTTTGAAGTTAAATTACATTAAATCTATCACCTAACTTCCTAAAATTAGAACGAGATTGAATTTTAATTATGTTAATGTTGAATATGTCATATATTTTTTGGGTTTCATAATTTTTGAAACTTGAAGTACATTAAATCCAACACCTACCTTCCTAAAATAAGAACGAGATCGAAGGTGTATCTGATAAGGAATAAATTTATTTCTGGATTTCTTGTTCCATGACGAACTGCGTTGTTAATATTAACTTTTCATGTGAAATTTAACGACTTGCAGCAAATATTTGTTAAGAATAAGTATAATAACTCACTTAATCTGGCCGAGTACTTTCGAATCTATGAGATCCATCTTCAGAGGCTCCTAGATCATCATGTCAGTTTTTTGGTTAGAAGTGTTGTGGTTTTTGTAAAATGTGGTCAAAAAGTTTGTGAGATTTAAAATTTAGTTGTTCATTGAGAATGTTTTGTTTATTGTGTGTGGTGTGTTTGTATATTTCAAATTGTTCCAAGGTGTTGAGTTCGTGTCCTTTAGATTTTATGTGTAGAATGTGTAGGTTGGTACTGATGTCAGTAAAAGTGTGTCCAGTTTGAATGATATGGTCATTTATTGAATGATATTTTACTGACATCAGTACCAACCTACACATTCTACACATAAAATCTAAAGGACACGAACTCAACACCTTGGAACAATTTGAAATATACAAACACACCACACACAATAAACAAAACATTCTCAATGAACAACTAAATTTTAAATCTCACAAACTTTTTGACCACATTTTACAAAAACCACAACACTTCTAACCAAAAAACTGACATGATGATCTAGGAGCCTCTGAAGATGGATCTCATAGATTCGAAAGTACTCGGCCAGATTAAGTGAGTTATTATACTTATTCTTAACAAATATTTGACTGCAAGTCGTTAAATTTCACATGAAAAGTTAATAAATTTATTTATTTATTTTAATCATATTAATGTTGAATATATATATATAATATATTTTACTCCATGGGTTGCATAATTTTTGAAACACTCTGTACTTAGGCCTAAACTAAAACTGCTGAACAACGAATGTGCCCTTGCATTCAGTTTGATTTAAAAAAGGTTCATCCATGTGAGTTAACAAGTTCCATGAATTATGACTCTTTTCGAATAACCCTATATATAAATAATCGTATGGCATTTATTGATGGGAGATCCCAAGAACTAGTTCCTTTGCCGCAATTTCTTTTAGTAAATATATGGTGGGCGCGTGGGTCTACAAGTTTTGTTGAGTTCCTAAGTAACACTCGTAACGATATTCAATTCTATTTATTCAGTTATGAACTGAAGAGCAGAATGAAAACAACAGATTTTCCTGTTATGAAACATAATCCAGCTGTTATCGAAAGCAAAAGCCCCTATCATTAATTTCCCTCATATTTTTACAAACCTAATTGCGTAGTGAACGATATGTGGAAAAACAAACTGACACGGAAAAAACAGTAATCGGCTTGTTTTTAATCACGTGACCGAGCTTCAGTGCTTGCTGTTGGTTGTTTTCAACAAAATAATGTGATTGGTGGTTGGTCCGGAAGAGGGTTAGGGGTGGGGAGTGGATGGAAGTGGGAAGGGAGGGTCTAGATTTTGCTATTTTTGTGGGAAGAACATGGCAAAAGTTTGGTACGAGTTGATAGTTTCTCGACAGAGTAAGGGAACGGAGAAAGAGTTAGTGAGAGAGTGTGTGAGAGAGAAATTGTGTGTGTGCGTGTGTGTGTATGTGTGTGAGAGAGAAAGAAGAAAATAACTTGCAGGTCTTTCAGAGAGTAGTTAGAATAAGATAGGTAGAAGCAGAAGTAGTAGCAGAAGTAGTAGAAGTAGCAGAAGAAAAGGAATTGGAAATTAGAAAGAGAAGAAGATGAAAAAGGAGAAGACAGGAGAAGGAGGAGGTGATTAAGGAGGAGGCAGATGAAGGAAGAGAAAGAGGAGAAGATGGAGAAGGAGAAGAAGAAAGAAAAGACGGTGAGGAAGAAAAGGAGAAAAAATGGTCGGAGAAGAAGATGAGGAGATAGAAGGGGAAGGAAGAGTGTGAGGAGGAGAAGGAGTTTATGAAGATGACGGAGAAGAAGAAGAAGAAGAAGAAGAAAAAAAGAAGGAGGAGAAGAAGAAAGATAGGAAGAGGTAGAAGATGAAGAGATAGAAGGGGAAAGAGAAGTGTGAGGAGGAGAAGGAGAAGGAGATTATGAAAAAGACGGAGAAGAAGAAGAAAAAGAGGAAGAAGATGATGAAGGCGAAAAAAAGAACAAGGTAGTCGGAGAAGAAGATGAGAAAGAAGACAGTCTAAGAAGAAGATTAAAAAAATACAATCGGAGAAGAAGAAGAAGAAGAAAAAGAATGAAGAAGAAAAAAAAAGAGAAAGACAGAAGGGGAAGTAGTTGAAGAAGAAAAGTGATAAAAAGTAGAAAAAAAGAAGATTAAGAAGAAGAGGAAAAAGATGACAAAGTACAAAAAAGAAGATGAATAAGAAAAAGAAGTAGGAGGATAAGGGATAGAGGCTATGAAATTGAATGAGATACAGTGAGGGAGAAAGAGTGAGGAAGAATTTGGAGTAAAGAGAGAAATAATGTGTAAGGTGAGGGGGAGAAAGAGAGAGACAATGAGTGAGTTTGTGCGAGAGATACAAATTGTGAGTTGAGGAGAGAATACAAAGTGCCTTTATTTTCTTGTAAGAAGATAAAGAGAGGAATAAATTCAGAAATAGCTAAAGTGAATGAGAAAGATGAGTGTTAGCGGGGGGGGGGGGGCGGGGGCGGTGAAGATGGTTGAGAAGGGAGGCCATGAGTGATGTAATGGTGGGGGGGGGGGGGGTAGTAGAAACTTGTTTACGGAAATCGGGCTCGGAAAATGTGAGTCCTATTATTTTTCTGTTGTCAAACTCTCTTTTCAACTTCACTATTCTGGCTGTATGTGAACGAGTGGTTCTGGTTTAGGGCTCAGAGAAAAATAGACCAGACAGTAATCTCATTAGTGAGGGGCTCGCAGACATTCAATATTTATTGAAATTTTGAATTTTATCAATGCATTATGCAATGTAAGATGCAAGAGGTAGTACGATATTTAATACTCGTATTCAATTGAAATCTGATTATTATAATTTATATATTGTAGTGGAAATGAACAAAGAAAGAAGGATTTACAGCGATATCGCTTGTGTCAACAAGTGTTCTGGACAAAGCAATTAATTACTCTTCTTTTGACACTTTTATGATATTTGCTTTGAGCTCTGTGGAATGTTCTAGTTGTTTGATTAGAAATTAATGGAATCTTATCGAATATTGTGGAAAGTGCGAGTGTCCTTATCTGTTTATTTAGAAATCGATAGAGAAATCTCCGTCTTTCTAGTTCAAATAAAAGCCTATATAAAGCGATCACTTGAGTAAACGTTGAGTTCAGTCTTCTTTGAAATTTGTCGAGATAACGTGTGTCAGTATTGATAATTAATTACTGTATTCTGTGCCTATAGTGATGATTTTTTTTCCTATTTAATTCATACCAGTGGACTCTACTCTCACTCCCCATACACGTGCGAACAATTTGCGCAAATTCGGTGTTTGTGCAAACAGTTTGACCGTCTATGGGGCTGTTTGAATGGTTGCGCAAACTGTTTGAGTAAAATCGGTCAGGATCGAAATAATTTGTACAAATATTCCTTGTTTGAGTACTTGTTTGACGTGTATTGTACGGTTTGTGCAAACTTTGGGTTAGTCAACTCCTGCTCCTAGACACTGTCAGGCAGTTTCCTTTCTATTCCATGGTTGAAAACGTAGTTTCGGTAATTTTTTTTTAGTTTGTTGCTATTTATCACTCCAATATGTCGAAGAATATGACAACAGATGATGAACAGCGGGAACTTTGGAGCAGTGGCGGATTAATGCATTTTTATGGGGAGGGGCGACATACTGAAAAAATACTGGTGGTCTGGGGGGGGGGGGGTTGATATGGAATAACAATTTTGGAAATTTATTAGCCTTTAACCGCATTTTACACCATTCTAGCACTTAAAATGGAGAAGAAATATATTTTTTTCTGTTTAAGAACAATCAAATTTCCCCTAACTAGAGTATGGTAGTTTATTTCTGTATATTCATCTGAAATGAATAGAAATTGTTGTATATGTCTTGAACAAAAATTGGTTTGCTAGCTTAACTTTTTATCAAAATTTACAAAGAAATGAACAGAGTCTAAGCAATTTATTCATGATCGTGATTTTTAGACCTATATATTATATTTAAATTACTCTCAACATTCTCTCATGCTTCATAATACCAGTTCTTCAATAAATACGTACTAGGTCAAATACAAACAGAGATGTATATGCCCCTACCTATTCTATAAGAGATTAATCTTATTCAAAAGTATTTCACTTGATATAAGATTTCCTTCATTCTCTGTCATTTGTTAATTCTTCATTGAATTATAATTATATAGATAACAACAGTTAAAGATAAAGTACAGGTAATATAGAAAATAAGACAAAGGGGATGACATGTTATATTCCGTCTGTCTAAGATGTGTCGGGACAATTAAAATTTTATCGTGTGCGTGTCGCATGTGTTTATTTTTTTAAATGTGCAAGCCCTCGGAGGGGGCAAGTCGCCCCCTCCGCCACCCCCCCTTTAATCCGCCCTTGCTTTGGAGAGAGTTTATTGCAGTGTATCGTGATTTACCTGACGTGTGGTAGGTGAAAAGTGACGGTTATAAAGATAGAAATAAGGACGCAGCGTATAAAATACTCGTCGATGAAATTAAGGAAATTGAAATTGAAGGAAAATTTTCAACGAACAACACCACAAATCGAAATGATGTTTGCGCAATAGGTTGCTATGTGTATGTGCTAACGTATGTACAAACAGGCGTTTGCTCAAACACCGAATTTGCGCAAATTGTTCGCACGTGTATGGGGGGCTTCATAGCTTTATTGTATTACGGACTTGTGCTACGAAAGTTAATTGTTCTTATTCGACGTTCTTCTTGAATTATTGGACAGTTATTAAATTAGATAACAGAAAATATATTAAATATAATATATAATATATTATATACTATATATTATATACTATATATATTATATATTATGTATAATATATAATATTATATTATTATTAGTTTATAACAGTTATTAATATTAGATCGACCTTATGACATTTAGTGATTGATTTTTGTACAGTACAGTACAGTAATATTGAAAACTCTATCAGTTGAACAATATCTATTTATCTATTTTTGATTGTTTATTTTGTGTAAGAAATAACTGAACAGTGTGAGTTGTGGATAATTTGTGTTGAAGTGCGAGTGATAAATTTAAGTGTTGCCAGCGTTATTTTAGACATAGAACCCGTAACGATATGATTCTTAATTAATTTTGATTTTGTTTTAGAGAAAAATTGACAATACATCAGTAAAAAAACCATAGACATTATCCCACAAAAAATTCCAAATATAACATTATTTATATTTAGTTATCGTAAATTACACTGTGCTATATTATTGTTATTTTTTAAGACTTCGGGATGGAATATAATATTATGTGCTGCAGGGTTGATAATAATATAGGGGAAGGATTATAGGATGAATATGTGCTTGTTTCATGAATAAAAAACAAATTATAAAAACAATTTACAAGTGAAAACTCCCATAAAGCTTTGCAGCTACTAACAGTGATAATAATATAAGTTATGAATAGGGTTATAGGAGGAATCATAAGTTTGTTTCATGATAAACTACAAATTACTAAAACAATTCACAATCAGCAAGTGAATAGGGCTACAGGAAGAATCAGGGTGTTGTTTCATTACAAACTACAAATACAATCTACAAGTAAACACTCCCATATATTTCGTACAGAGTCTACACGTTCTAAAAATATTAGCCTGAGCATTACTAGCAAACACACCCCAGGCTGACAGGTTGAAATTCCCAGGGTTTTAATTTAATTAACAAAAACATTTCCCATCCGCAATTCAATGGCCGACCTACAGAAATGCTATTATCTTATCTCCTCTTTCTCCCTTCCCTTTCACTATCCATCTTCCACTCTCCACTCTATTTGGACCTCTTTCTCATCTTCCTCCTTCTCCTCCTCCTCCTCCTCCTCCTCCTCTTTAGACCTTCCCCTTCCCCGTAATTATCCTCCTCTCAACATTCTATTTCCGAGTAAAACCAAATAAACAAGAAAATGATATACAGCCCGCCAAAATGGACCTGACAGCTATGATAACGTAGCAGAATTCTCACAGAGCTTTGCTAATTTGAGAGTCACTATCAGGATTTAAGGAGTTTATTGTGAGATGTGATATATGTATTTGCAAATACGTTCAATGTTTGCATAGAATGTTTGTAAGTAGATACGAATAAATATAAGAAGTCAACTTTGTAAATAAATTTTAAATATGTATGTCACGATACACTATAACGAACGTTTTTCCAGAATGGTAGGTACGTCATTCTAGAGTTCTAGACATTACAAGAAATTGAGTACTGATGAAGGTATTTATTTATTGATTGATTAATTTTTCGTACATTAATTTCTGTATTTGTTGATTTATTTATGAATTTGTTTTAACAACAATGTATTTTTTTCAATTATTAATTTATTACTATTTTACCCGGTCAAGCCCGGGAATTCAGTTTGGAGTTTTTCTTTTCTGGTAGATAACTTATGGTAGAGGTCACAAAATTTTAAGGGTGAGTGACATACAGTGTTTACACTGTACAGCTCATCTATTTGAAAAGAGAAGTACAGTAGAGAAATAAACTGTTCCTTCAAACTCTCGATTCAGTGCATCTCAAATCCCAATTGTTGATTTTCCTTTCGGAATTTCAAAATTAATGTGTGAATTTGTAGTGCTTTTTATAAGTAACTACCTTTTTAACAACTTTGTAGCTCTCTCCACCTACATAGTTTTGTGCTTAGTTATTTATATTATTGTATCACAGGAACAGGTCAATTCACGTACGCTCGCGGTGGGTAATAAGCAGCTGTAATATTGATACAGTGCTAATCTCTTGATTTGGCTTAAGACATATCGGAGTATCATCTATATTATCACCATAGTGACTTATCATAAACTGTTCTATGAGCTTCCTGCATCTAAATCTCTATCTATAAAAGGATGATACCCTGACTCACTCATCAACGCAGAGCCAAAACTACTAGGCCTATGAACTTGAAATTTCGTATGAACAATCCTTATAGGATTTCACCGTGCAATGAACAATCCTTATAGAATTTCACCGTGCAATAAGAAAGGATTTTTCAAAATTCGCAACTTTAGGGGTGTTTTTAGAGGGTTAAAGTTTTGCCTATGCAAAGCACGGGTACATGGCTAGCTAGCTTACTGGGATCTTTTAATCATATGGAAAATAATTTGAAATTTTTCGATCTGCTGTACACGCTGTTTCGATGGACAAGCTGTTTGTGTGTTTTGCAAATCATCATTCACCTAACCTACTGAACATGCCGGCCAAACAGCTTAAAGGAACAGCTGATATAAGTCAACAGTTTTTAATCATATGGCAGGCCCCTTAGCGGCGTTATTTACGCTGTCATTGAACAGCAAAAGACTTTGCACTTTGCATGTAGGCTACCGTACAGTCGGAGCCTTATGGAAACATATGACTGGGTATGATGAAATGTAATTATTTATTTATTTATTGTGACAAATTTACAACGAGTGTGAAGGTGCAACAGACTCAGGTCCAAAACTGCTCCCTTCACAAATTTTGATATGTAACATTGTCCAAAACATTGAGGTTAACACAGAATAAAAATTTAAAATATGCTGAAAACCTTCACTCGAAAAATAATAAAATGAATTTTCTCACTTGACCACTATTAATTTAAAAGTTCATTCGAAACGAAACACTAAAAACAGTTAAAAATAGTTATATTATACCAGGTTGATGTGATCTGGTAACCAATGCAGCTAGAAATTTGAAATGCAGCCTCAGCGGGAGGTGGCGAATAATAAAACCAAAAACCTAGCTTCTACCCTAATAGTCGTGGAAGGTTTAAATTTGAAATGTTCATTGAGAGGTGGTGA
>OX418216.1:15879121-15885549 GCA_948455865.1 Conomelus anceps
GGCGAATTCCCAAGAGCCTAGCACAAAGCGCACCTTCCTAGAATGTTAATTTTTGTTTTGATAAATTTAAATTAGAAAATTTTGTTTTTTTTTTTCAACAAAGAAATAATTGATTAAACATAAGATGAGCTTTAATTCACCAGACATATGTTTCCTAAAAGACTGCAATGCTCCGACTACACAAGTCTGCAGACAGCGTAAATAACGCCGCGAAGGGCCCACCATTTATATTTGAGAACAGCTGATTGTTACATCATGATAAATTACGTGATTTGTTCTTATTCTTATGTGGTAATAAAACTTGGAAGAAATGTATCCAAAATCGCACAATACTTGGTTTTTAAACGTTTATTATTCTGTTGAAAAAAAAGTTAATTTAGTTTTTTATAGCTAAAGACATTGTCAATAATGTTTTCAATACTGTTCAATAACTAAAATCCCGATCGATGCTCTCGTTTTTGAGGAGAAGGCCGCGTAAAATGTATCCAAAATCGCACAGTACTTGGTTTTTAAACGTTTATTACTCTGTTAAAAAAAAAGTTAATTTAGTTTTTTATAGCTAAAGACATTGTCAATAATGTTTTCAATACTGTTCAATAACTAAAATCCCGATCGATGCTCTCGTTTTTGAGGAGAAGGCCGCGAAAAATACCTTTGCGGCCGTGACAGACAGACAGACAGACAGACAGACAGACAGACAGACAGACAGACAGACAGATAGACAGACAGACAGACAGAAAGTGAGATAAGACTATTTTCGGCTTATTTAATGTATAAAACGTAAAAATATCCAAAAAATATACAATTCTGATAAATGTACAGACAAAACTCTTATTTTATTTATATAGATTATTTAATTATCTAACTCCAAAAATATGGAACAAAAAGCCAGATGAAAAACTTGAAATCAATAAGTATTTTTTAAATGCTTGTAAGATGTTTTATTCTCAATAGAGATGACATTCAATACTGGATTCAGAAGGTACTAAATAGATAAGCATTTTTCTGTTATGTTTTGTATCAAAGTATGAAAATCAACAGTTCAAGCTAATCGAGAGCAAATTGAGACATTTTGCTAGGTAATCCCGATATAATTTATACTAAAGAGTTGCCTAATATTTCAGTTTTTCATAGTAATTTGCTTGATTAATTTTGTCGGAAAATTATTTATGTAAAAGAACTTGTAACAGTACAAAATGTTTAATTATTTGCTGCAGAAAAAAATTAGTATTATATTCCTTCTCATCCTCCTCTTCCTCTTCATACTCTCCTCTTTCTCCTCCTCCTTCTCCAACGTAAGATGTACTAAATAAATATCAAATATCTTCTTCTTCTCCCTCTTCTTCTTCGCCCTCTTCTTCTTCTTCTTCTTCTCACTCTTCTTCTTCTTCTTCTCTCTCTCCTTCTTCTTCTTCTCCTCCTCACTCTTCTTCTTCTCCATCTTCTTCTTCTTCTTCTTCTCCTCCCTCTTCTTCTTCTCCCTCTCCTTCTTCTTCTTCTCCTCACTCTTCTTCTTCTTCTTCTTCTTCTCCCTTTCTTCTTCTTCTTCTTCTTCTTCTTCTTCTTCTTCTCCCTCTCCTTCTTCTTCTTCTTCTCCCTCTTCTTCTTCTCTCTCTCCTTCTTCTTCTTCTTCTCCCTCTCCTTCCTCTTCTTCTCCTCCTTCTTCTTCTTCTTCTCCCTCTCCCTCTTCTTCTTCTCCTTCTTCTTCTCCCTCTTCTTCTTCTTCTTCTTCTTCTTCTCCTTCTCCCTTTCCTCTTCCTTCTTCTTCTCCCTTTCTTCTTCTTCTTCTCCCTTTCCTCTTCTTCTTCTTCTTCTTCTCCCTTTCCTCTTCTTCTTCTTCTTCTCCCTTTCCTCTTCCTTCTTCTTCTCCCTTTCTTCTTCTTCTCCCTTTCCTCTTCTTCTTCTTCTTCTTCTCCCTTTCTTCTTCTTCTCCCTTTCTTCTTCTTCTTCTTCTTCTTCTCCCTCTTCTTCTTCTTCTTCTCCCTCTTCTTCTTCTTCTTCTCCCTCTTATTCTTCTTCTTCTCCCTCTTCTTCTTCTCTCTCTCCTTCTTCTTCTTCTTCTCCTCCCTCTTCTTCTTCTCACTCTTCTTCTTCTTCTCCCTCTCCTTCTTCTTCTTCTCCCTCTTCTTCTTCTCCCTCTCCTTCTTCTTCTCCCTCTTCTTCTTCTCTCTCTCCTTCTTCTTCTCCCTCTCCTTCCTCTTCTTCTCCTCCTTCTTCTTCTTCTTCTCCCTCTCCCTCTTCTTCTTCTCCTTCTTCTTCTCCTTCTCCCTTTCCTCTTCCTTCTTCTTCTCCCTTTCTTCTTCTTCTTCTTCTCCCTTTCCTCTTCTTCTTCTCCCTTTCCTCTTCTTCTTCTTCTTCTTCTTCTCCCTTTCTTCTTCTTCTTCTTCTTCTTCTTCTTCTCCTCCCTTTCTTCTTCTTCTTTTTCTTCTTCTTCTTCTTCTTCTTCACCTTCACCACCTTTTCCTCCAGAATGTTTTCTGTCTCTTATCAAACATGTTTGAAAGCGCTTGTTTATTTCAACAGTGTTATCGAGACAAAGATGCTCAACAAAACAAGTAGCTGGAGTTGAAGAGTCGGAATTCTATAACAGCGACGAAAGAGCTTGTCGATTCACTGATACGTCAACCTCAATTTCAAAACAAAAGGAGAAAGAGAAATGGATGATGAGGAAGGGGGGGGGGGTGGAGGAGGACGAGACGGAAAATCATAAAGCGAAAAGCGTGATGGTGGGAAATCATTTCAGGGAAAGTAGGCGGCGACCCAGACAGGCGACAATAATGCAAGAAATGAAGAATAGACACCAATGAAGAAACTAGAACAAGAGGAGATTAGAGGGAGACAGAAAATCATATTAGGGGTAGAAGACGGAAAAGAAGGAGTGTGAGGGAAAAAGAGGAGGTGAAAGAAGGGAAGTATGGGTGGTAGGTGGAGGTGAAGACGAAGAAAGTAGAGGGGAAGGAGGAAGAAAAGGAGGAGGAGAAGGAGGTGGAGAAGAAAAAGAAATCAGAAAGACGAATAAAAAGAAAAAGATAGAGATGAAGTAGAAGAAGAAAAAGGAAAGAAGAAGAAGGGAATGACTAAGAAGAAGAGAAAAAAATGGAGAAGAAAAATGAGAATAAAAGAAGAAGAGAAAGAAGAGGAGAGGGGGAAGGAGGAAAGAAGTAGGAGGAGAAGTAGAAGAGTAAAATAAGAGAAAAAAGAAGAAGAGAAAGAGGACGAGGAGGGGGGGAAGAGTGAGAGAATAAGAGGGGTAAGAAGAAATATAAGAAGAATATAAGAAAATATGGAGGAGGAAGAGAAGTAGGAGGAGAAGAAGAATAAGAAGAAGATTAAGAAAAAGAAGGTACAAAGAGGGAGAAAAGAGAAAAGTAGAAGAAGAAAAAGGAGCAGGAAGAAGAAGCAGGAAGGAAGAAAGAAAAAGAAGAAAAATAAGAAGAAAAGAAGTAGGAGGAGAACTAGAAAAGTAAAATAAGAGAAAAAAGAAGAAGAGAAAGAGGAGGAGGGGGAAGAATGAGCGGAGGAGAGGAGGAGAGGGGTAAAAAGAAATATAAGAAGAAAAGAAGGAGGAGGAAGAGAAGTAGGAGGAGAAGAAGAATAAGAAGGAGATTAAGAAAAAGAAGGTACAAAGAGGGAGAAAAAGAGTAAAGAAGAAGAAAAAACAGCAAGAAAAAAAGGATTAGAAGAAAAAGTAGAAGAAGAGATGAAACCATTCTAGAGGAGAGAGACAGATTTTTCCTGGAGAGAATGTAGGACAAGAAGGAAGAAGTAAAAGAAGAACAAGAAGAGGAGGAATAAGGAGGAGGAGGAGGAGGATGATGATGATGATGAGTAGAAGAAAAAGGTGGAGAAGAAAAAATATAAAAAGAAGAAGGGGAAGATGTAGCAGAAGAGATGAAACCATTCTAGAAGAAGTGAGAGACCGATTTCGCCCGGAGCGAAGACAAGAAGCAAACGATGAAGAAGTAGAAGAAGCAGCAGCAGAAGAGTATTGTCAGAAACCCATTGTGCTGAGAAGAATCTTACTACTGTTGTATCTCTTCTGTTCTTCTATTGTTCGTAGTTTTCCCGACACACACAATTCAATGCCTTTACAATTTTCCTTTTCTTTTTGGCGGGCTCTCAACTTTTCCTTCGTGGAAAATGCTCAAACGTCAGAAGGTGCTGGCATTCAATGCATCAGTCATATATGATGTCTGCTGTCTTCTAGTGGGAAGGATGTACATCAAGTGGGGCAGGTATTATACTTTTTTCGCATTGATGAGGATGAAGAGGATTGAAGAAGATGAAAAATAGAACTGAGAAGAAGTACAAAAGAGAAAGGGAAAGATAGTGATGATGATAGACTTTGAAAAAGGGAGAGCGATTAGTTCTGCTCAGGACAATAAGGAGAAGAATAATATCTCCGTAGGCTATCACTTGCTACAGAAATGTTGTATTATGCTTTTTTTAATAAAGTGTCTGTAAAGCAGCAGAATTTATTTATTTTATTTTTATTTATTAACTTATTTTTATTTTAATTAATTAATTTTCTATTTTAATTTATTTTATTTTTTTAATAAAGTGTGTGTAAGAAAACTTATTAATGTTGATAATAGGATTGTAAGTTTTCTGTTACAGTATCATATATGGTGTTAGAATCTTTTTTCTTTATGATTCTTAAATTGTATAGACCACTCTTTCAGGTCAATGAGGATTGTTGCAAGCATTGACAACACTACTCGTGCCATGTTGCCCAGTCTACAAGTCTAACGCTAGCAGTTATCTGGTTTGTCACCACAGTCAGTTTTTTCCTACACCGCGATTTCTTTGAGCCGCCTAATTTCGCGGCGTATAGTCTTACTGAAGAAATATGCTTTTATAAAAGTACTTATGATTAGAAAAGAACATTGAAATATTACTTTTTTTATGTGAAACATCTGTACTTAAAATCCTGAAGAAAATAATCAGATGTTTTTTGCAACACCGACATTTTTTCTAGTCGCCAATTTATGGAGTGAAGTATGTCATTGCAAAACTTGTTTATATCATTGAGTTCCGGACTTCAGTTTCTAAAAATATAGATGTATGTTTCAGAGATTATTCCCTACCTAAAATAATTTTGGGAAAGGAACTTATTAGAACAAAATATTGGAAAAAATCGAGAAAAAGGTAAAAAAATTGAACCAACCTGCTAGAGAAATGATCAGGTAGAAACACCGCCCACCAAGAATGCCTTTTCTGCCTATGATGGGACTCATCCTGACTTCCGCCTGAACTAGCCTTCCGCCGCTTCCGGTAGTCCAGCCTCCCGACGTGCCACGACTTCCGGCGTCCTCCATTCGACCCTGGAGGCGGCAGAGGAGGTCTTAGGGACGAAGGAGATCCTGGAGTTTCCTCTTCTTCCAGCCGCTCCAGCGAACTGTTGGAGACTGCAGAAACACTCCAGCGTTTCTTGCTGGAGACTGGAGGCGCGTTGTTGTTGTTGGAAGAGGATCGATGTATGTAGAGTTCAGTGTCCATTTTTGAGATCTTGGTTGGTCAGAACTTCAGAGATCTTCCAGTATTTGAAACTCTTTGAGATCAGTTCAGTAGATAAGTTGAGGATTGAGTCTGATGGTCAGCATTTACAACCAGAAACCAAAGAAATGTAATCTTGAATTGCTGATTGGATAAAACCTTGATTAAGGCCTGGAAGGAACTGTATTTTACCCAAAGACGTTCAAGAGTTTCGTGTTGCTGTTTGTATATAACCTTGACTTAGGTCAATAAATTCAAAAAATATCCTGGATGATCAGTATTCACAAAGAGAACCAGAGGAATTCAATAGTTATTATACAGAACCTCAATTCACGTCTGGATTCTTCAATAAGGTCAAGGAACACCTTGGATGATCAGCATTTGCAAGCAGATCCAGAAAATTTGAAGATTTCAATATTACCACCCGATTGCATGAAATCTTTGTTCAGGTTTGTAAGAAAGCAGTCTTTCACAAGGTCTGCAAATCTTATTTTTGTCTCAGAGATCGTCAAGAATATTGTTGTCTGATGGTTCCTTATCAAATTATACCTGAATTTTTTAGTTTGTATGCAATTTAGCTGATCTAGCTGTGATAAAATGTTCTTGAAATCTGCTTCAATTGCTCCAAAATATTTCCTATACAAAGTCTTTAATTTCAATATTTTCCACTCTTTGTCGTCATTTATAAAAATAAACGTTATTTCCTGATGTTTCACTCCAGTTGTTACGAGTTGGTGAAAATTTTTCTTCACTTCAAATGTTGGTGTCAAGATTTCACGTCAATTGATAAAATTAGGAAATATCAGTCGTTTTATTTACTGACAACTCCTTTGTTTGTTCTTGCAGTTTTTGCAATATTGATAAAAGATGAAATTTTGTTTCCTAATTTCAATTAATGCATTTATTGTCCAACGTCCTTACAAAGTTAAGAA
>OX418216.1:15885749-16020749 GCA_948455865.1 Conomelus anceps
AGATAAAATTGAGGAGTTTTAAAGTATAATAAATGCAATCAAAAAGAAAATAACAAGTTTAGAATTTTGGTTTAACAAGCCTAAAATGGATTATGTCCATATTTAATTAAAAAAAATTTAATTGATCTATAATATTAATAATTACAATTTTATTAACCACTATTTTAATCCACTCTATGCAAATAGATAAAACCCTATTATTTAAAAATAAATGAATAAAACAAAAAATCTATACAAATGAAACGAAGAAAAATGTTCATTTAAAAAAATATTAACACTAAATAAATTTAAATTAACATTCCTGGATTTCTTGTTCCATGACGAACTGCGTTGTTAATATTAACTTTTTAAGTAAATTCAACGACTTGCAATCAAATATTCATTAAGAATAAATAAAATTTACTTACTAAATTCTGAAACGGATCTCAAAGATTCGAAAGCGCTCGGCCTACAGAGTAAGTAAATTTTATTATTCTTAATGAATATTTGACTGCAAGTCGTTAAATTCACATAAAAAGTTAAATTAACAATTATAATAACAATCAAACCTTCCTAAATTCATAAATATTGTGATCTCTTTTATAAATAACAGCCAGTGGTATAGCTACAGGAGTAACTAGAGTGCATAGAGTGCAATGGGGGGGGGGGGGGTGTTTAGGCACTAGGAAGTTTGGAGCACACAGCACAGGTTGAAGGAGTAATAGCACAAGACAACATAATTAGCGATTTCTTTTATAAGGCAGGAAGGCAGGTACTCCTCGAGAAATGTTTGAAAAATAACTCCTCTGAAACCAAATTTTAGACGATTCTAGGCATGAATAGTCATCCAATTAATTACTAAGTAAATTTTATCTATTCCATCAGCGCACACCAGCGAACACATAAGACCAATAGAAGGGGCTTCTTGTCGCCGAGGTGAAGCCACTTGTTACGCGCTCGTCCACTACAAAGATGGCGGCGCAGGGATGACTCACCCAAGTGGCGAGCGCTTGAGAAGCCAATTTTTTGCTATTTATTCCAAATTTAAATATATATTTTCACAATTTAAATAAAATAAATGTTAGCACTGAAATCCAAGTACGCTAATCAGATCATCAACTATCAGTTTCATATTATTCTATTTTAATTTTATTGTCCAAATAGCCTATATTGGTCTTATGGGTTCGTTGGCGCACACGCCTAGCGTTCTAATACAAGAATTTTAAATGTTAATCATTATACTACTTTGTTTACCGTACCTCGTGTAACTAGAATCTTGTATCTTAGTGAACAAAAAATTGAATTTCACCTGTTAAGCAGCATAATGGACCTATTTGACCAAAACGTTTACACGTGAGATAAAATAAATACATTCTATTCCACTATAACTACCGTGGTAATTTTTAAAGCATGCATGGATAAAGGATACGATAATTATGAAGTACATTATAACTAATGAAGTAAGTCTTTCTTATTCAAATTCCGAATGAATGAGAACAAACAATAGATCTATTTATTCATAGAAATATCCGTGAACGTGATTTATTTTCATAAGCGACAAACTCATTGTAGGAGGTTATCCATCGTCCCAATTACAGCCCCATTGTTAGACCCAATGACAAGTGGTTACTACATCTTAATTTCTGAGTTATTTACAGATTTTGATAGAGAGAAATTATTTAGGTAATGTCTTTTAAGCGTGGAAAATTGTTATTTTGAAAATATTCTATAGAAAAGTCATCTTTCTGGCGAGCAGAAAAAACTTGTGGACAGTTCAATTACATGCTGCAATTCTCAAAATTCAAGGAAAAACGTTTGTTGTTTAGAATTAGAAAAGTAATAGTTTTGTTTTTCAAGCTGCAGGAAGATAAGCATGATGAAGGAGGAGAAGAAAAAGGAGGAGATGCAAACGAAGAAGAAGGGAGGAAGATGATTAAGAAGGAGGTGAAAAGAGGACGAAAAAGAAAATGATGAAGAAAAGAAGATGATGATGATGATGATGATTATGACCAAGAAGAAGAAGGGGAGGAAAAGAAGAAAAATAATGAGAAGAAGGTAAATAGAAATGCAATAGAGAGAAGAAGAAGGAAAATAAAAAAGAGAAGGAGAAGAAAAAAAGGGAAGGAGAAAGAGGAAGAGAAGAAAAAGATGGAAGAGGAGGAGTGGAAGAAAGAGAGCAAGGAGAAGAAGAAAGATGAAGAGAAGAAGGGGTGGAGGAGAAGATGAAGGATCGAAAGAGAAGAAGGAGGAGGACAAAAGAGAGGCTGAGAAGGGAAAAAGATGAAGGATGAAAAGGAAGAAGAAGGAGAAAATGGAAGAAGGAGGAGAAAATGGAAGAAGGAGGAGGAGAAGAAGATGAAGAAGGAGAAGATGAAGATGAAGAAGATGAAGAAGAAGAAGAAGAAGAAGAAGAAGAAGAAGAAGAAGAAGAAGAAGAAGAAGGTGGATGGAAATCAACAACAAGGGGGAGAAGAAGGAAGAGAAAAATAAGAGGAAGAGAAAAAATATGGAAAAGATGGTGAGGAAGAAAGAGACTAAGGAGGAGAAGAAGGTCTAGGAGGTGTAGAAGTAGAAAAAGTGGAGAAAAAAAATAATAAGAAGAAGGAGGACTTGGAGGAGGAGAAGAAAGAAGAGAAGGAGGAAGAACATAAGAAAAAGAAGGGGAAACTAAGAAATAGGAGGAGGAGATGAAGTACGAGGAACAGAAGAAAGAGGAGCAGAAGGAGAAGATAAAGACTGAAAGGAAAATGAAGAAGAAACGGAAGAAGATAAAGATAAAGAAAAATAAGGAAAAAGGAGGACAAGAAAAAGAAGTAGAAATAGATAACGAAGTTGGATGAGAAAGCAAGAAGAAGTGAAAGAAGAAGAAATTGAGGAAGAAGGAGGAGAAGGAGAAAAATGGAAGAAGAAGAAGAAGGAGGAGGAAGAGGAGGAGGAGCAGGAGGAAAAGGTGGAAGAGGAGGAGAAGGAGGAGGAGGATGAGGGAAAAGGTGGAAGAGGAGGAGATGGAGGAGGAGGAGGAGGAGAATGAGGAGGAAGAAGGTAAAGGAAAAGTAGAAGAAGGCATAGGAGGTGTAGAAGTAGAAGAAGGTGGAAGAGGAAAATAACAATAAGAAAAATAGTAAGAAGGAGGAGTAGGAGGAGGAGATGAAGAATGACTAGGAGGAGGAGAAGAAGGAAAAAGACTAAGAAGAAAAAAACAGTATGAGAATAATTATTTTTTTCAAGCTAGTTAAGTTACTAATGCGGAAAACGTTACATACGAAAAACACGTCTAAAATGACAAACAGGGTACACTATGTTATATACGCTAATGAAATGAACATGAATATCTAATCTATAAGACTGGATGCTAATTCCATTATTTGCCAAGTTGCTATTCTGTTCAGAGATGCACTAAATACACACAAATAAACGGCGTACAGTATGGAGACACAAACGGCCTTTGATGAATAATTCATTTTGGGTGAATTATTCACCGGGGTCTTGTCGTCGAGGGGCGAAATTTGAATATAATATTAGGCTCATCTCGCGGTTAACTAGAATACTGATAAATTGCTTCACAATGCAAATGGCGCACGTGATATGAATGAAATCAGTTTCCTACGCTACAACAATCGAAATGGCGTCGCTTTTAAACTGGTGACATGTGAAGTATTGAATTGTTTTTGTTGAAAACTTCATTCTGTTACGGATTCTATCTCTAAAATAATGCTGGCAACACTTCAAATTAACACTCGCACTTATTTACACAAATTTATTACAATACGCACTAATCAGCTTTGTCACACAAAAGAAATCAATCAGATACAAATGAATAATTATTAATAACGTTCAGCTATTAATGAGTTTGCTATTTCTTTGTACCAAAAACTAGTTAAGCTGGGCATTCACGTTCCAACTTGCAGTACCACTTGCAGTACTGCTATAAATGGTCGATTACATTGGGATAGTTACTCGCTAAGCGAGTAGCGAGTAGGACGTTACTAACCGACCGTGCTACAGCAGCTCAGCATACCAAGCGAGTATCAAATGTGACCAAATTCAAAGTGGACAGGCTCTCAACTTTGAATTTGGCCACTTTGATACTCACTGGCAGAGTAGCGAACACCAAAATACAATATTATTGTGGCCAAAGCCGCCATTTAATCATGCAGGCTGCCAGCATAACAGTTCAGATGAGATATATTGTAGATTGTTTTGACGAAATTTTATTGAATAATTGTTGGTAAACTTCATATTTTAATTTTGTGTTGCAATATTGTTTATTGTCTTTGAAATTCCATAGTATTAGGGTGATTCTGGAAATTAAATTTTTAATATAATTTGGCTTGGTATGCTAAGCTGCTGTAGCACAGTCGGTTAGTAACGTCCTACTCGCTACTCGCTTAGCGAGTAACTATCGCAATGTAATCGACCATTTATAGCAGTACTGCAAGTGGTACTGCAAGTTGGAACGTGAATGCCCAGCTTTACATTCAGTCATGGTGCAAAACTTGACCTACCTTAATTGTTAAAGCAATTCTTAAATTTACGTGGTGAGGAACGAAATTAGAATTTTCCGTACTCACATGTATTTTGTCTATCAATTATTATTATATAAAATTCTGTTTGCACAAATATTTGCCAGTTTAAATGTTATTCAGCATCATACACTGGTTCAGCCCATTGTTGGATTGAATTGTGTGGGGCGATATCAACGGCTGTTCCGCGTTTGTCAGACGGTTCTGTTCTGCTAGGATTGATATTTTTTGTGTGAGTTTGAGTTGGAGCGATGCATCCTCGCATTTTTTATGAAATTGCCACCAACTGCAGCTACCGGCCACCAGAATTCAAAGGAGTGCACAAAGGGCACACCCCCAAACTCTCACTTACAAAAAGCAGTAGTGGGCTGTGTATGTTGTATCTTTGCTTGATTGTGTTTTGTAATAAACAGATAAATAAATAAATATTATCTTGAATGCCCCACTAACAATCATGATATTTATTTAAATGGATAACTTTTTATATTAAGTTCACTCTATATTTAGTTTTACTTTTATATTAAGTTAAAAAACAAGTTGATAAATTTGTTAGAATGTTTTAGTACTTTTACTGATATGTCTAGTATTTTTTCACTATAAAATTTAAAAGCTTAATTTCTTCCTTTTTGTTAAAAATGATTTCGCAATTTCTTTGACACCAAATATAATCAAGTTGAACCTATTTTGATGTGTGGATCCTTTGGTATTGCATAATCAATAATGAAACTAGTTTCTTTCTTTTGTAAAAATTGTTGACCAATTTCAGGCATTTATTGGTATCAACATATTATTTATGAAAACTTCTTAATCCACTGACATGTTCCAGCTACCCCAATGAATTTACTAGTTCTGAAATATTTGTAGTGAATACAACCAAATCTCGTGAAATAAAGTACTGGATCATACAACAGAAAAGGACAACGTTGAAAGAGCGTTTCGTTTTATTAAACAAATTAATTATAAAATTTGGGTACACTATGTTCGATGAACATTCATCAATTCGATACATTCTAGCATTTATAAACTAACTCGAGAATAATCAAATTATTATTACCTAAATGCACAGCTTGGCTTGTTAAGTTTTAATTCCTGAATTTCATCTTTTCCTGATATTAGTTACAAACTATTAATACTATTTATCAAAATCACAGTAATAATAATAATTACTGTATATTTTGATGTACAGCGTTAATGATTATTATACTGTATATCAAAATCACAAAATGTAATAACAATGATCAAAATCCTTACTTTAAAAAACCAGGATTTGACTAGTTAATTCAAGATTCAAACTGAATATCGATTAACAGACAGTTCAAAACCAGTGGCGGATTTACGGGGGGGGGGGGGGGCTTTCGGGCTGAAGCCCCCCCAAAACCTCCAGAGTGTAAATTTTTTCCAATCAAACCTCCAGTTTGAAGCTCGTGAAATATTCATTATAGCAAGAATTACTTAATACCACTACTAAGTCTTCAATTGTAACATTAGATCCCATATTTCTATAAGAGGAAAACTAATCGTTAGATAAAAACTTTAGAAAAACATCTCTTTTTATAGTGTGGAATTCACACAAAGTTTATCTATTAAAACTAGATGAAACATTAGTTCATTGAAAAATTTGTATTTTATTAAAGCTCCCACATTGATTTTCATTCTTAAAAATTTAATAATATGACCGGAATACCGGAATAATACTAGGTCTATGTTCCTTGACAAACTGTTGAACACACCAGATTCAGCCATAATTCAATCAAAATTTTCCAATATACTTTAAATTTAAGTTAATTTTATCGCCGATATGGTTCAAAGCACTAGTAAAGCTATTTTTTATTTCCCAATCATATGAATAGTTATAGTTCGGGTATGATTGATTATGAAAAATTCAAAAGTTTTCACAATACTTGTTTTCAGTTCACCTCTACCCCCCCCCCCCCCCTTATCATCAGTAGCAAACCAGCCACCCCAAAAACATTTTCTGGATCCGCCACTGTTCAAAACAATAATTTTATGTTTGATGTGATCTGTAGACTATAGTTTGTGATAAATATTTTGTTTTGTAACACGAACGTTCAATTGACACTGATTTAGAGTGATACCAGATTGGCTCAATTGCCTATATTAACATAAATGAATGGAATGCCTGCTCTAATACAAGTAGGGGAATGTGACATAGAGATTGCCATGATTTCCGCGTGCAAAGCCTTCCGACTTGTAGTTATGAAAATTTGAATTTAAATATATTTGAAAAAATATTTAAATTTGAATTCATGATAAATTGTTTGCTATCATAATCTCACAATCTTTAGTAATAATAATAGTAACATATCTACTGTTTTTTAGTGATCAATTTTGAATGAACTTTTAAATAGCTTTAATTTTAAAACTAAGTGAAGTTATCAGTGAATCTAAATTTGTCTTTGTAAGCTAACCTCAAAGTATTGGAACATGTAACCAAGTGAAAATTTGCAGAGTGCAGTGTTGGACTCTGTCGCATCATTGCATTCATTGTATTCTCATCTCAAGAAAGAAAGAAATAATTATTTTTTGTATGAATTTATTTTTGTATTTATTGATATTTTATATGCATCAAATTGTATTAATTTTAAAGAAATGTTCACTGTTTAATTTCATCATTTACGTTTTCTAATTAATATAACTTGTGTGGACTGTGCAAATAAATAAATTTGAACACGATAAATTTAAAGTAAAAGTAAAGTTTCATAACCTTACATTTGGATTTTCTAGCACATTAAGTATTGCACATTTCTGAAGAAAGCAGTTGTGGGTGATAGCATGTTTGCTAGATTGTATTTTTGTCATCTATAATATAAGAGAGAATAGGGGTGTGTGAGCATGTGTGCATATATGTCAGTCTAATGGATTTCACAAAAACAGTATCGATTTAGAACACTAAATTTTGCACAAAGCTTCCTCTAAACTTGATCCAGTGCACGTCGAAGCCTGATTTTTGATTTTCCTTCCAGACTTCTAAAAATTAATGTTCAAATTTCACTTATGGACACTATTTAGATGCAGGAAGATCATAGAAGAGCTGATACATGATACGTCACTATGATTCAAAAAAGCGTCAAGTTGCAAGCCAAAGTGTAATATATGTACATTATGATTATAGAGGGCAAAATTTCATGGGAAAAATGTACATTATAGGTCAAAAAGTTGACAGAATACTTGGACGAGAGTGGATACAAGAAATTTTTTTTTTTTTTTGAGGATGGAGCCCACATAGGTCTGAGACCTGTGCGTGGGTAATGAGTTGGATGATGGTGATTTATGAGTTGGACCTACAGTTTTAGGTGGGTTCCGAACCACCGGGAAGTGATTTTCAGCAGAGAACAGTGTCTTTTTTGCTGGCCAATCCAATCGGTCAACGTTACAAATTAATTTGGATTGGGGAGAAATCAAATCAATTAATGTAAGAAACATGGAATTACCTAATCTAGGATCATTAAAAAAAGAAGTACTTACAGAAATTCATATCGGACATATGGGTATTGTTGAAATGAAAGCCTTAGCAAGAAGCTACTGCTATTGGCAAGGAATTGATAAGGACATTGAGTATCTAGCCAAGACTTGTAAGCAATGATGTTGTCTGAAACATAACAAACCACACCCGTGGCAAAAGTCAGATGGACCTTGCTTGGCAAAGGCTACACATGGACTTAGCTGGTCCTTATTTTGGAAACAATTTTTATTTCATTGTAGTGGATGCATATTCCAAATGGGTTGAAGTATTTCAAACCAAAACTACTACTTCTGATTGGTGTATAAAAAACTGAGAGAACTGATTTGTACATTCGGAATCAGCGAACACATAAGACCATTGGTCTTATGTGTTTGCTGTTCGGAATACCATACTCGACAATATCTGATAATGGAAGACAATTTACAGGACACAATTTCGAAATGTTTTTGAAAAGCTATGGTATAATACACAGAACCAGTTAATGGTCAAGCAGAGAGATTCGTACCAGCGAATTCGACCAAGACTAATTGGTCTTATGAGTTCGTTGATTCGTACAGACAATTAAAAAAGGATTAACAGCAATGCAAGAAGAGAAAGGAGACATACCTACAAAACTTCAACTACTTCTAATGCAGATAAGGAATTCAATAAATTCATACAATCTAATGTTCAACCGCAAAATCAGAACAAGGTTGGATTTAATGACAACTGATATAACTACAAAACCAGGATGTTCAAATAATGCTATTTCAAAAACGTTAAGGCAATTTCAGGTTGGGGACAGAGTGCAGGCATCCAATTTCAGAGAGAGTGGAGGGAAGTGGAGTTTTGGAGAGATAGTTGAGTGATCTTATCTATATAATCAAATTGGTTGATGACGGCATATAGAGACGCCATTTCAACCACATCCGAGATTCACAATAAAATTTGTTGGGGAGAATTGATACGTATGATATCGTATGATACCAGCTATGTGAGCAACCCAAGTAACAAACTTACCTTTTGAGTATGAATGGATTCTATGAATAGTTACTATTAATGTTCTCATGTGTGTTCTAATTTTGTTCTAATTTATGAAGAATAAAAGATTTATGGGTATTGTTAAAATGGAAGCCTTTGCAAGAAGCTACTGCTATTGGCAAGGAATCGATAAGGAGATTGAGTCCCGTATCAATATTGCAGCTCCTAATTCCCTTTAAGGAATTGTATTGGCATTGTAGACGGTTGAAATCCTTATAAATTATCACATGTTTTATTAAAGCATCCCGTTGCAAAGCTCAGGTAAACCACTAGTTAATGAATGAATAAATAAATAAATAAATAAATAAATGAATTAATGAATAAATAAATATTTGTCAATTCCACGAATTTAATTGATAAATTGTTCAGTATCATAAGACAGTTCTTTTCTTAGTCTAATTTTTTCTCCTTAAAATGTTAGTTCCTTTTTACAAAAAAGAGAAAAAACTGCTATTACTAAGTGTTCTATTATTACTTAGCGCTCTATATTCTTGAATACCTGCTCCACTAGTAAGAGAGTACAGAATTCAGCCAAGAGTGTAAAAAATGTAAACATTTTTAATGTGACTTTTTTTTTAAATCTCAACGGTGGGCCTTCTTATCAACAACTTTACTCATTTCTCTCACTCCTCTTCTTCTTCCTTCTTCTATCTTTCTTATTTTCTCACTCACACTTACACACACGAGCACTAACAAAACCACTTACACTCTTTGGAGCGTACCACCCATCATTATCTTCTTCTTCAAAAACTGAAATTTAAAACTTTCCGATAAGTTTCAGCTCTTCCCTTCCATGCACACCAATAACGAACTTCACGTCTTTGATTACACAAAGAATGTTTAGATTTTTCAACACCCCCCCCCCGCAACTTCCCATCGTCACTCTAGCAACTCGTTCTATCTAAAAAGCACTATTACACGTTCTCTTTTGGGCTGGGCGCCAACCATCTTTCTTCTTCTCATTGTTCTTCTTCTTTTTCTTCTTCACCTACTCCTCTTTTTAAATTGTCCTTCTTTTATCTGTCCTCCTTCTCCTTCTACTTCATCATCTTCCTATTTATTCTTCTACTTCTTCTGCTTTTCCCTTTTTTCTTCTTCTCATTATTTTCTTCTTCTCTACTTCTCCCTCTTCTTCTCTTCTCCTTCTCTTCCTCATTCTTTTTCTTCTTTTCTACTTCTCCCTCTTCTTCTTCTTCTCCTAATCATCACTCTTCTATTATTTCTCCTTCATCTTGCTAGTTCTTCTTCCTCTTATTCTTCTCCTCATTCTACTTCTTCTTGCTAGTTCTTTTCAATTTCTTCTTCTCCTCCTCCAACTATCCATCCTATTTCTTTTTATCTTCTTTTTGTCCTTCTTCTCCTACTTTCTTTTATAATGGTTCTCCTTCTTTCTGCCCTCTTTCTCCTTCTTCTTCTTCTTTCTCTTCTCTCCCCTCCTTTAATTTGCTCCTGTAAATCTTCTCCTATCTTCTTCTACTTCTCCTTCTCCTCCTCCTCCTCCTCATCACTCTTTTTTTATTTCTTCTTCATCTTGCTAGTTCTTCTTCCTCTTATTCTTCTCCTCATTCTACTTCTTCTTGCTAGTTCTTTTCAATTTCTTCTTCTCCTCCTCCAACTATTCATCCTATTTCTTTTCAACTTCTTTTTGTCTTTCTTCTCCTACTTTCTTTAATAATGGTTCTCCTTCTTTCTGCCCTCTTTCTCCTCCTTCTTCTTTTGCTTTCTCTTCTTTCCCCTTCTTTAATATGCTCCTGTCAATCTTCTCCTATCTTCTTCTACTTTTCCTTCTCCTTCTCCTCCTCCTCCTCCTCCTCCTCCTGCTACACATTACATCTCATTGTTAATATCCAAAATCTTTCTCATATACAAGCTATTGTGTTGTTAATAATGTGCTCTTTAATCAGCCACAATAATTATATTTTGTAAATTTACGTAAATAAAGTAATTTTATCTTATCTTATCCTCCTCAATCTTCTTCTTCGTGCTCTCCTCCTGCTTCTGCTCTCTCTCCAATCTTCTCCTTTAAATCTTCCTCATCACCTTGTTCTCTTTCTCCTCCTCCTGTCTTTTTTCTTTCCATCTCCTTCTCTTCATCTCCTCCTCCTCCTCCTCCTCCTCCTCCTCCTCCTCCTCCTCCTCCTCCTCCTCCTCCTCCTCCATCTTTCTCCCTTACTTTTCAGCCGATCAGTTCCCCACTTCTCTCCTACTACCATTCCAGTGACGACAGCAGTCTTATTTCTTACCATCTACTAGTAAACAGGAGTGTGATGTGGTGTGTGTGTGTGAACTCACTAACTCAACTGGCCGCTTTTCAAAACTACGTTGGCTCCCTTTTACTACGAAAACTTTTACCCAAACAACTACCGTACTCGAATAGCCGTAAATATTTTCCCGCGCGTCACGTACAATTTTCCAGTTTTCCCTGGAAAATGTAGGTCAACGTGTTTGCGCCGAATTTTCCAGTGAGAGGTTGTTATCGAAAATTGTCTGGTATGTATCAAGTAGCAGGGAAAACTCCAAAGTGTCATCATTACTGAAAATCGTTGCATTTTATTCCCCAGTTGAGTGTCCCCAGACGAGCAATCAAATTATTCAATATTTTTTCATCCAATAAACATGAAAATCGTACTCTATTACGGAGATAACAAAATAATTTCTTCTACATTCAAATGTCATTTTTATAACGGCTGTATATTTCACAATTTTATATGTCAAAAACTAGCTTTCAATTTAAATTCAATTTATTTATGTTGTGTAAGAACAAACAAATACAATAAATATTGAACAAGAATATATTCTAAATCAAAATAAAGTAACAATTAATACAACGGATATTTGAAATATGATGGGGCTACTTGGAGTGTGACGTGTAAAACCTTTCCAACTATGGTTACCCATGTACTAGGAAAGGTTATTGGGAAGTGTAAGGAAATAGAAAGCAGGAAGGAAAAGAAATGTAAAATAAAAAATTGGACATGTGATCTTCAAAAATTATTGACGCTAGTCGAATTTTCAAGTTAGAAAACTTTTTTACAATATGAAGTCATTACCGAAAGCCTAACTTGGAAAATGACGTCCGAATCAGGAATTATTTTTCGTGTTTTAGCCTCCTGGATCCTTAGGACCCCAGATCGCAGATTCAAGTTACAGAATTTTTTTAAATTAAGAATTTAATACATACATTATTGAGGACCCGACAGAGCCTTATTAAAATCTTGCCGTCGTCCGTAGCGCTTGAAAGGACGATACTAGACTCTGGAAACTTGGTATATAGCATCCTCATACTACAAGTGAGATCGTTATTGATTTTGGAGTTTGGGGGTCAAATATAAAAAAAATATTATAATGTAAAACAAATCGTATTTTATTTCTCCTTTCCTATGTTTATTTTATCTACGACTATGATACTTTCACTTGAACTACCCAATTACTTGGATGATTCACACAAAGTAACCTAGAATGCTTAATTGTTGATGTTGGGTTATGTGGTTGAAATAAAATTGTTTAAATCAGCAGATATGAGAGTTTGATAATGGTAATTTTGACACTGAATGGCATAAGTTGTAGGGTTTAATTGGTTTAAAGCCCTGCAAAATAATCAAATTTATATAGTTTTGGGGGTTTTCACATATATAAGACTAAGTGCAGCTAAATACTTGTAGTTTTCGTGATATTGTTTTTGTTCTGTATGTTTTTATCATGTACTGTGACGATGACGATGCATTGTGAAATGAAGTTTTATGTCAATAAAAAAATTCTATTTCTATCAAAAGGTGATTTCCATGTTATAATAGCGTCATTATGCTACGGTTTCGATTGGGCATAAATAAAGTCAGCAAATATGGGATACTTTTTAAAATACTTGATAACGCAGTCTTGACGAATTACACTACAGTAGAGTCCCGATAATTCTAGTCACGATAGTCCGAGCCTCCGTTAAATCCGAACTACTAAATGCGAAATATTTCAAGTGAAATGCTTACTTCAAGCTTTTAAGTAAAGATTTCACAAGTAGAAAAAGGAATTTTTCCTACAACTGCTTGTAAAGTCGTTCTTTACGTACTGAAAACTAATTGTAAAATACCTCTTTACTGCTCAGCAAGCGGTAAAGTACTTTACGCTCGCCAGCTGTTTTCTTTACGCTTCTGTTTTGATTTTGATGTCTTCTCATTGGTGGATCGCGGAATCCGTGAATTCACATAACCTCAAAATGGCGCACGATAACCAAATCCGCGCACGGTCTGTGATGTTACAAACTACAAGTTTTTGTGTTGTAATCCAGAACTGCAGTTGTAGGAAAAATATTGTATGCAATTCGCGCGTGAAGCTTCTTTATCGCTCTCGCAAAATTACTGTGCTCCGCTATGCGTCGCGCAGTAAATGTTTTGGCTCGAGCGATAAAGTCGCGCTTCACGCTCTTAATACATAAATAACTATTTTGATCTTTATAAGCAACATTACAATGCTCTATTCCATTCATGAGTGCTTTAATGAAAGCATATTTCTTTAGTTAGCCTACACTCCACGCCACGAAATAAGGCAGCCCAAAGAAATAATTACTTGTAGCAAAAAAAAAAACTTAATGCGGTAACAAATCGCATATGACTGCAAGCCTTGTCAGACTTGCAGAACAGGCAGCACGGTACAGCAGAGTTGTCAATTCGTGCATTGAGGTTGGTGATTCTATACTATCAGCTGCTGGCATGGTCCCATATCTGCCAACATCGCAATTTTTCAGAGCCGCCTAATGAACTATAGTAACAAAGAAATTTTTTTTTGAGGATAAAGCCCACATTGGTCTGAGACCTGTGCTTGGGTATTGAGTTGGATAATAGTGATTGATGAGTTGGACCTACAGTTTTAGTTGGGTTCCGAGACGCCGGGAAGTGATTTTAGAGGAGAGAACAGTCTTTTTTGCTGGCCAAGCAAAAAATACAATGTTTTATGCAAGAACTGCTGGTCCCATTTAACTCGAATTACAGGGACTCCACTGAACATATTTTATTCCTCCAATAATAACCACCAGATACGGAACATTTCAACCGGCAAGAATATCAGATAATGCTGAAAAAAACGATGCCACAATATGAATAGAAGTGACTCAGGTTGTGTGAAAAATGTTCTCAGAGAACGGGAAACAGCTTTGGGACACTGTTGAGTCGGAAAAATGCGAGGTTACGTCTGGTTCGTCTGTTTAAAATAATGGCTACTACCGCTTTCCCAGCTTTTCCCAGCTTTTCCTCAAGGGAAACAGCCTCGATTTCGAATAAGCCTACGTATGGGGTTTAGTGAGGGGGGGGGGGTCTGGACCAGATATATTTTTTCCTTGAAGGTTGGAAGAAGGATTTCGAGTGGAGAAAAAGAATACTAGCTTTTTCTTTTAGCCGATAAAAATAAGATATTTCTGCGGATGATGCATCTACTTATTTCTACGTTTCAGGGTAGATTTAGGCCTACTCTTTGAATAGAATTGAAAGATATACGTGTTCTTTTTTGATAGATTATATTTTTCTTGCTTCATTTCATGTTAGTGTTTTATATTGTATACAATACACGTTACAAATATATGTGACAAATACATGTTAGTACTAGAATACACTTCTAATACAACACAGGTGTGTTGGTGTTTCTAGTGTAAATATTACCCGTAAGGGTCTCCCCACCAATAAAAACCATACGCATTTACCATATTTTACACCCTTTTTGTTTGATGCTAGTGTTTCATAGCCTATGTGAAATTTATATGAATTTACTCATAGGCGCTCTTTGTAAGGGTGACCGATTGGATTGGCCAGCAAAAAAGACTCTGTTCTCTGCTGAAAAATCACTTTCCGGTGGTTCGGAACCCAACTAAAACTGTAGGTCCAACTCATCAATCACCATCATCCAACTCATTACCCACGCACAGGTCTCAGACCTATGTGGGGTTCATCCTCTGAAAAAAAATGTATAAGTAAAATAGCTTAGACTTGTTTCAGACATACAGTTGCTATTAGTGTGAGTCTAGTTTTCAAATGAATTAGCTGTTAACAGTTATTATCCACTTATTTTTATCCATCTTACTATTCTATATTATTATATAGGACTATTATTATTATCTTACTATTCTATACTATTTTTATCCATCTTAATATTACAGATCCCCCCCCCCCCCCCCGAGATCTGTAATATTATTTGAACTTGCGACAGAAATTTAAGGCCCTAAATTAAATTTAATTAAATTAATTTAAATTTAAGACAGATTGACTGCAGTTACGATCGCTTGCCACACTTTAAGGCAAAATTACATCAGCTGGCCGTGTCACGGAGCTCAACGATTTCAAAGAAGGCATACACTTCTTCCAAGCCAAGAACTGATTTTAAAAAAAAAATTTGCCCGGCTAGTCTGAATTAGTGGCGCGCAACGGCTCTGTCTAATAAGGACCTTAAATCATACAAATAAAGAAATAAACTTGAGAAAGACAGATGCCTGCGGGTAAAACATCTATTTATTTCAACATTCTACACTCAATATTCAGGTTAGATTCTGTTGTATGGATGAAGAACAGTAGAAACAATTAGTCTGGGCGCACGGCCGTATGGTAGTCAGCCATGGCGAGGGGAGTGTTTATCGCTCATTTCTAAAAACATGTGGCCCGTGCGACGCTGCAGATGTCTTCAAGGTCAACTAGTCAACTTTTAACAAGACGGCTAGTAGTGATACCAGAGCCACGCGCCCAGACTAATTGTTCCTACTGTACATAGAATACATTTTCTTGATCTTTTTGATAGATTAAATTTTCAATGTTTATTTTAGTGTTTTTAATTTTCAAGTAAAATTGCTTGAACACGTCGCCCCCTCACACGTGCTTTTAATAGGAGTCTAGCTCAATTTTTATATGTATTTCCAAAAATAGAAATGCTGTTTAGATTTATTATTCATTTGTCTCATCCATATTTTAACCCATTAAGATATGTAGTCTTATTTGTACTTATGTCATAAATGTATAACCATTTTATTTGAGAAATAATCATTAATTTGAGTATAATAATTTTTATTTGAGAAATAAACTTCGAGATAATTTTGACCTTTTCGATATTATGGCTTTCAAAACTATACAAACCTTATTCATGGCTGTTTATTATTATTATTATTATTATTTGTGATTTCACTTGACCAGACATAAAGAAAGGTTCAAGGCGCTTTCTATTTTGTTTTATGATGTAATTTTATGTCAAACTGTACTAATTCCACTGATTCAGTTCCAAATGAAATTATTTGCATACAGTATTATTTCTGCAGATATTTTTTTTGTAACATTTTATTTCTTGTACATGATAGTTAAGTTGATCTAAGTATTTTTTTCTTTGTAACTTCTTGGTTTCTCTCCTAATAATTGATTGTTTTATAATTATTATTATTTTCTATCATGTATAATTTTTTTCCTGTGTATTTTTTTTTTTTTGCTTGTTTGTATTTGCGGAAATAAAGATTATTATTAATATTCGCGGAGGCGACACTTTGCAGCTGGGTGGAAGTATCACATGTTATGCACTTCCTTATTAATTGGAAGGTGCCCAGGATAGCTACTGCCTTCTCGTCAGTCCCGCTCTAGAAATGTCAATATCTTGTAGAGCTCTAGGTTTTGGGTACTTCTCCCATGACGCCAATTATTATTAGTACCAAATTTGCATCGGTTTGACCCTATAATCCTCTAATTTGGTGGGCCAAATCCATGCATTTGTTTAACTTTTCAACATGCTTCTCCTTGATGTTGGAAACGAGTGAAATTGCGACATCGATGATGAATTTTTGAATGGGGCAATTAATCCCCAAATTTTATACCTTTTTCTTGGTGACTTAGCCCATTTGAGTCTTAGAATTGTGCGTAATAAGGATACAATGATGTTATGAATGTTGGACCTACAGCAGTTTTAGGTGGGTTCTGACTTCCAAACCACCTGGTAATTGATAATATATGTTTGATTTCGTGATGGAGATTATTATTAGGTATTGGATGCTCCACTGTTCAAGCACCCAAATTCAGATAATAAATTCAAAACATGACAAAGAATGTCTAAAACCTACTTTAATTGATCATGCAACTTTCATTGAACACAGTCATGATCGATTCATTTATTAAGACAAGATAACACATTAAGACAAAATAATTACAATTATATGTAAGACGCAAAAAAGATTGAGTCTCAAACTGATAGCTTCACAAATTTTTGACTTCAGAACCAAATCTTTATAGGTTAATTGAAGACATATTTTTTCGGAGGATGGAGCCCGCATAGATCGGATAATAGTGTATGGGTAATGAGCTGGAAGATGATGATGATTGTTGAGTTGAACCAACAATTTTAGGTGGGTTCCGAACCACCAAGCAAATTAATCCAAGGAAATAATGGCAGCATGAAATATATTCTTAAGCTATGTATAATCAAAATAATTACGAAATTATAAGTAAAGAATACAAAGAGGTTTCAGCAAAAATAACTAAAGTTCAAAAACATTTCACCCAGGCAAAGATTATTTTGAGGATGAAGCCCACATAGATGGTGATTAATTAGTTGGACCTGTAGTTTTAGGTGTGTTCCGAGCCACTGGGAAGTGATTTTACAGCAAAGGACGGAGTCTTCTGTGCTGGCCATTCCAATAAGTCATCCTTACATAGAGGGCCCAGGAGTTCGTAGCTTATCTCTATTTGATCTCCATGCCTTTTACGAATCACAACTGTCACTTCCCTTATTCTTTAGGTCTTTATGAACAAAATTCCTTATATTGTAAGACGCTATTTTTAATATAACTACATAAAGAAAATATAATATTTTTTCATATTAATATATTCTATAGATTATTAGGATATGCGGAATTTTGTTTAGAAGGTCTCAAATGTTTTCTGCCCGGGTAAAGCTTTTTTGAACTTTGGTCATTTTTGCCAAAACCTCTTTGTACTTCCTAAGATTCAGTGGAAAATTTCGCACCTAATTCTCAATTAGGATGATCAGAGCTACTTTTCCAATAATCCTTTTCCCTTTTGCAGTAACGAACAGTTTCCCAATTCAATAATCCCTTCCTTGATTAGGGACAGCACCATCTAACTTAGTTAATTTTCGTTTAATATGCAAGAACTTCCTTTCTCGGATGCAAAAAGAAAAGACAGAACTGCTACTTTTTCATTTTTCTTTTCAAGCGCTGAGAGAATTCTGACTCTCGAAACGTAACTCCCTTACACACTTCACCGATAACCCGTTACTATGGAGATGACTAAAGCGTTTAGGAAAACAGAAAAACGATGTTGGACTTTCTTCAGGGAGAGAAAGAAAAAACGTAAGAATAAGTCGGAGGAGGAAAAGAAGAAGGAGGAGGTGAAGTAAGAGGAAGAGGAGAAGATGAAAGAAGAAAATGGTAGAACAAGAAGGAGGAGGAAAAGGTGGAGGAGGAGGAGGAGGAGGAGGAGGAGGAGGAGGTGAAGTAAGAGGAAGAGGAGAAGATGAAAGAAGAAAATGGTAGAACAAGAAGGAGGAGGAAAAGGTGGAGGAGGAGGAGGAGGAGGAGGAGGAGGAGGTGAAGTAAGAGGAAGAGGAGAAGATGAAAGAAGAAAATGGTAGAACAAGAAGGAGGAGGAGAGGAGGAGGAGAAGGAGGAAGAGGAGGAGGAGGAGAAGGAGGAAGAGGAGGAGGAGGAGAAGGAGGAGGCGGTGGAATTTTGGATGCATTTGAGAAGGAATAGGAAGCAAAAAAGAAGAGGAAAAGGGTGGAGGATGATGGGATAGATAGTCAGATAAGAAAAGAGACGTTCAGGAAGTCAGAAAATATTGATGATTTTGGGGTGAACGGGAAAGCAAGAAACTTGAGTGAATTTTAGGGGAACTAACAGCAAAAGGAAAACAATAAAACAGGTGAAGGATGATGATAAATAGAATTCACAGAATCCAAATCTTGTGGTAAGAGTAACATGAAAATTACTACAGCTCATATCATTATTCATCAATTCATTAACAGAACTGAATTTCTTCCTATCCTTTCTCTTCCTTGAGCGATCTCATGATCAATGTTCCTTAGTGTTACCCTACAAAACTAGCGTTTTATTTTATTTTTTTTTCTATTTCTATTGTTTTTTTTACAAGCACTATTATTATTTTTTTCTTTAACTCAATTTATTATAGTTACAATTCCTTAGTTAATTCAGTACACCCATTATTGCGTTTAATTCTAATTCTTAATCAAGTGTCAATTGATTGTAAGTAAGCTTCAGTTGAATCTATTCATTATTACTTCTTAATTATTCTTGTTTTAGTTGCGTGTTTAGTTTTAGTGTTCAATTTAATTTTTCTTCTCTATTTTCCTTCCAATTTCTTAGTTTTTTCTCTGAATCATATCAATTTTAATAATCAATTCTAACTATTAAATCATTCACTTTCATTGTATCCTATGAAATATCACAGAATGTATTCTTTTATTCTATATAAACTAATTCTAGTAGAGGTCACTGGTAGGTTGAGTGTAAGATAGGGCTATTTTGCCCTAACTCCGCTCTTCTGTGTAAATGCATCACCTTGATATTACAATTCATATTTATTATGCAAACATTCTTATTAATGTCAGTAATCAAACGTACAAAACAGTATAATAGTAACAGTGAGAGCGTATCGTCTTGTATCTTTTTATCTATCTTCCATGAATTTAGGTGGTCATTCATTGTAAGGTAATAATCAGTAGTCATATTGTACTTTTACTCGAATAAAGCCATCTGAATCTCTCTCTCGTCTCTAGAGTTGAGTGGAAGAGAGGACCAGGAGTCCTAACTTCGCCCTTAATAAAGGCAATTAATCAATCAATCTTTGTTTCTTATCCTTTCTTTTTCTTTATTTTTATCTTCCACTCCATTTATCCAATCTTCTTTCCACCCTACTTTATGTTTCATCCATTTACTCAGCGTTCTTCCCATCCTCTATATCTATCACAGACTATCTATATAGTCTATCATAGACTAGAGCGGAAGTGAATTTACTGGTGCATGCTGGGAGAGAATGCAGCCGAGCCGAGACATGAAAATTAGATCACGTGATAAAGAATTCAGAGAAGACTATCCTGATATTACTGGAGAGCTAAAAAACTGAAGGGACGCGTCTGCTGACTGCAAAATATGGCGCACTTGACAGTAAGCCTATGTCTTGCATATAAGATTACTTTTTAAAAAGGTTGGCTCGCTTCTCCTCAAGAGAAAAATTATAAAAGAGAAGATCTCCAACAAATTTTTTCAGTATTTTAAAAAGCCTTTGAAGCCCTTTAGACAGAAATATAATACTTTCTTAGTAATGGCGAAGGTGATATTGTGGAAGGTATCCATAATGAATAATAAGACGAAATTGTTCGAAACGTTTGATTGAGATTGATAATGGTGTAACAACCGAAACTAGTTTCTCGAAGTTTTAATAAATGTGGTTGTGACAATTTCGTCTTATTATTCATTAGAAATATAATAAATAATATACCTATACAAAATGAGATACAGCAATTACAAAATCAATAATCACAGCAATTATTATTAATCTTTAGGGAAAAATGTATGTAAAATAATTATTTTCAAGCTTCATTGAATTCAAATTTCCTTACAAGCAACGCTTTTCAATTTTCCTGCTATTTTTAAGCAACAATACTTAAACTCTCAAACCGTTTATTCATGTGATAAATAGCCTACGAAATTTTTATTTTTTCTGTGAATAAGTTTCAAGGTAGACTATTATTTTCTAGCAACTATTGTTTTTGGGAATATATATAATCCATAATTATTATCAAACAAAATCTCTTTTTCTTGATCTAAAGCCTTGATCTTAACCAAGTACTTGATAATTGATAATTCATCTTGACATATCCTACAAGTTTCCTAATGTTGTGAACCAACAACCTGGAAACCGTTTATGTTACAGTCAATATGTTATAATTATGTTACAGTCAATATGTATATGTATATAATTATATCAATATGTTACAGTCAATATGACAATGAAATTTCGATTTTTTCTCTGTAAAATACTTGATCAATTTCATTGAAGTTTTTAAAAAATAAATTTAAAAAATCAATCTGTATACTTAGCAAAAGTCAAGACTGCAGTACCAAGTGTTGTTTTACTCACCTGAAACAAACAGAAAAAAGAAATGATTATTTTCCTGGTTACAAGATAATATTGAAGCATTATCCCTTACAAAACTTCATACAAGTAAAAATAATTTATGTTCAATTTTATTACTAACAAATAAATTATTTTCAATAATTAATTAACCTAACCTGACAAATGAAAGTTGCAAAAAAGGTTGACCCAGGTCTGCACTTCTGCACAACCTAACCTAAAAAGTGTGTTTATCTACGACCACGTCATAATGTATACATTACAGTTTCACAATTGATGCCAAAACAGCTGTCTTTTCAAAATGCTTTTTGAAACCCGTTGTATAAAGAGCTCATTATAGTACAGGTTCTACATTATAACACGGGTTCTGGACCAATCAGAAGCATTTTTGATGGAATCAATATCGTAATTCAATATTGTGAAACTATCAGCTGATTTGATCAAACTGCTAACCTAAGCTGCTAACCTAACAATCTACTATAACTTCTTGTATTTGAGATGAGAGGTTAGTTATCTCTGACATTCACAGGTAAAATGAAATTGTTTTAATTAAGTGTATACTTAGTGGTCGTAGATAAAATAGTGTATGCAACGATTTTATTTGGCCATTAAAGCACTCGTGAGATATTTATAACACTCGCATTCGCTCGTGTTATAATTTACATCTTACTCGTGCTTCAATAAGGGTCAAAATAAAATCGTTGCATAAACTACTATTTCGAAATCAAAATGTATTTTCATCATTAATATGACTTCTAAAGACGTCAATGAAAACACTTATTTTTTTTATTTCTTGGTCACAAAAATAATGTTCTACGACATGGAAACATAATAAATTGATGAATAATTTATGATTAATAAAAAAGAGACGCTTCATCATATGATTCTCCAGTATAATAATAATAATAATGAGTCATAACAATCACTTTATATTAATGAAGACATATTCATAAACGATGTTTTATCACATGAAAACAAAATAAATAAATTATCATATGTGTAAAAAGTGAAGCTTCATCCCAGTATGTCATACTGGGTTATAACAATCATTTTAAATTAATCACCTTGGAATGAATGAATTATTTAATTTTTTTTAAGTGAAGTTTTTTAGTAAAACTCAATTTTTAGTGTGAATAAATCTCAATGTTTTTGACAATACAGCATAGTCAAAATTCGTGAAGAGAGCAGTTTTAAGTCGGTTGCATCTTAATATTTATTCATTTATTTATTTATTTATTTATTGATACAGTCAAAATACAACTTATTGTAAAGAAACCACAGGCTTTTAGCCCAAAACTGTATCTGTTACTAAATTTCTACAAGAGTCCGAATATTGAGTTCATATTCATTGTAATATTTTATTGTAATTAATATTTATTATTGTATATTCACAGTATTAATTCTATACACATTCCTATTAATCTATAAATATCGAAGTATTTTTCTACCACAAACAACATTATTAAGTTATTATAATCACTAATAGATAATGGCATTGGTTTCACAACAGAAAAATTATACACGGTCGTTGAATTCACATAAAAAGTTAAAATGATACACTTGTATGTGGGTAGTGCTAGTTAATTCTTTTTCCCAGCTTTTTGCACAGTAGTAGAGAGGCAGACCTTGCACCAGAAGTGGTCTGAATATCAGAATTGAAATAGCCCAGGGCACTGCTATGCCAATTCAATCCCTGTTTCTGCAACTGGTAATATTTGTTGAGACATAGAAATAACACTGCTGTAGAAGAAACAAGAAGCCAAGAAGAACGAGCCCTGCAGATAGAGTTTTAATGAAAAGATATTGCTAAGGCACCGTTCAACCTGTGTTGACTCATAATAATGAGTATTTTGATGAGTATTGAATGAATAGTGGATATGTCAATGAATACCGAATATTTTAATGAATAATGAGTAACTTATAATGTATACGGTATTTTAAAAGGATGAATGTACCAACCTCTGTCAATTTAAAGTAATGAAGATTTTTGAAAAATAATGAGTACTTCATTGATGTATATGTGCATAGTACATACATAGTATAGTATAGTACATAGTATAGTATGTGTATTTTAGAACGATGAATGCCCCAACATCTGTCAATTTAAAATACTGTTGTAAAATAATGAGTACTTTATTGATGTATGTATGTACAGTACAGTACCTTACCTGATTTTTCGATTGTAGGTGACTCATTAGACCTCAACGTTATGTATCAGTCCAAAGAGCGCACTACACAAAAGAGAAGTGAGGTACTTAATCAGGCTCATTTGTGGACTGCCAAAGCGTGCTCAATGTAGAGAGAGCTTCAAAGAATTAGAAATAATGACATTGCCCTCTATTTTTGTGTTTCAATGCTTGAATTATGTGAAGGAGAACTTGGATAAGTTTGTGGAGCAGGGAGTATCCCATGAACATCAAACTAGAAGTAGGAACAATCTGATCACCAACCGCCATGCTTATGCTAGCACACAAAACACTTTTCTATTTATAGGTGTAAAGCTGTTCAATTCACTCTCCGAGCAATTTAGAAGTTTACAACATCAAATTTTCAAGCAGAAGCTGAAACGACTCCTAATTATTAACCCTCTTTACACTTTTCAAGAGTTCTATGATCTAGCTAGGACTTTGTAATGCTTAATATCAATGTACCTTTCCATGTTACATTTGGGGTGGGCCTAAAGTTCTTTGTTTGTAATGACAACCATCAATTGTATACATTGTGGGTAAAGTCCTGCTATCAACTATTATTGCTTTTGTTTTGAATTTTGATTTGAGTAGTTAGATTGTATCCCAAGACCAGGATAGCCTATAATTATATAAATTTTATCTATTTGATTTCTATATCTTGACATTTTGTACTATGTGACTGTCAATACTTTATAATATTGTAGTGTTTTTAGAAAATAATCTTTTCAAATTATTGTATATTGTATGACATTTATTGTATTGTGACGAAGGTAATGCTTCTGATGACCTCAGAAGCGGTTACAATAAAAAAATATTCTATTCTATTCTAATTGCTAATGAGTCGTATTGAAAGAATAAATAAGTATTGGAAGTATAAGAAAAAGTATTAATGAATAATGAGTATAATGCATATTTAAAAAAAATCAATGTCCCAGCCTCTATTAACTCAAAATTATGAGTATTTTTATGAAATAATGAGTAATAAATTGATAATGAGTCTTATTGAAAGGATAAATAAGTATCTATTTATTTATTTTATTTATTGATACAGTCAAAATACAACTTATCGTAAAGAAACAACGCGTTTCTCTATTACTGAGTTTTTACAAGAGTCCACACATTTTTAAACATAATTAATATTTACGTTTCGATTAAAATTTAACTTGAATCTTCTGGAAAATACAATTACCAAGTTCAGTTTGAACGGAGAGGTACTTTGATTCTATTTAATAATCTCCAAGATATTTTTGAATTTTTTAAATTAAATCACTAAAATTTAGACTGCATTATCAGTAAAAGTTGATTCAATTTCAATTTTAAACAGCTGAATAAATAAAATGAACGAAAAGAAAGTATTGAAAGTATAGTATAAGAATGAGTATTGATGAACAATAAATATTTTAAAAGGATGAATGTCACAATGAAAACAGGTTCACTCACATCTTGGATTAATGAATAGACAAACTTGGAAAATTTCACATCCCTAAAAAGAGGAATCAAATGAATTTTTTTAAGAATAAATATAATTAATGTTCAAATAAGAGGGAATTCACACTTTGGCTTGAACTAATGGGATAAAATGCCTCATAGAATTTTACACTTCTGAAAAAAGCACTTGATTTTATATTTAAAGGGTGGAAGTCTACATAATAATAGGAAATTTACACCTTGGATCAATGGAACCTTGCATTTCATGGAATTCTACACCTCTGAATTTTAACAGATGTGAATTTAAAAAAAAATTATTCTACATTTAAAAAAAGCATATTCTACATTAAAAAATTTAAAATATTATGTTTCTGAATGATGTATGATGGGGGAATAATTATGAAATTTTACAACTTATGAGGTCAAACGCCTTTGAAAAGAACATTCAAATGTTACCTGACATGATAAAAAATAAAATACCAAACGGGGGAAAATACACACTCTGAATCAATGAAATTGATTTTTCTTCTTGGTGCAGACATTTGCATCATTGTGAAAATAGTGATTAAATTTCACACTTCAATTCAATAGAATCCATGGAAATATTTCCTCTATTAATTTCTAAACAAGAAGTGATTTTATATCCTGAACGTTTATAATGAAAGTTTCTACTTCTGGAAGGTAAACCAAGATTATTTGTAATTATTTGAAAATATTTTAATTAATTCCTATTATTATTGATTTTTTGTAAACCCAAGTCTGTTAAAAATCGAATAAACAGTTAGTAGGACTGGGTATTTTATTTATCACAATATATGAAAATAGTATTGTAAATATTGAGTGCAATTTTGTAGTATTATAAATATAATAGGCTACAAAACAGTGCAATCTCTTTTCCACTTTCAATAAATCTTGTAATATCGAATAAAAGTTAACAAATAGTAATACCGGATAGTTTGATAATTGCATGTAGTTGAAATTTGACATAAGATATAAGTAATAAAAAAATAAATAAAATCATTCAGAATCATAAATGTGTAATAAAAAAACAACAAGTTTGTCATGAAACACAGATCCCATATCACATTAAAAAAAAACTGAAAAACAGACAAATTCATTTCCATAATTATCACACTATTATAGCAATATTTCATTGAAACAATGGAGTACTACTTCACTAAATCAGCATTGTAAATCCAATTGAAAAAATATTTTTACACTTCCCTTTGATAAAATCGTTTGCCGATTACCGGATTGGAATATTGAATTACAGTAAAAACTTATTTTTAAACCATTCATTTAAAAAAATGTCTTACACGTGCAATTGAATATTTCAGTTCCGGGTTGCAACATAAATTTTATCTATTTTGAATCGCAAATAACAATGCATAATGGAATTTATCACCTGTTCATTGCATTTTAAAGAGTTAATTTTATACATAACTCCTATATTTCCACTATAACCATACGTTCTCCATATATTATGGTACCCTATGTGACACCAATATAATAACCGTCAAGTAGGAAATAAATTTGAGACAAATGTATGATAGTATTGCGATATACAGTTTTAATGAAAGAATAATTAACGATTTATTGAGTGCATTCCTCAAATAACACTCACGCGTCCAATAAAACTTTGCTTTAATACGATTTTATGTGTCACGCTTTTGTGGGGCATTAATGCTATCAGGTAGTTCCTGCTCAGCAAATGACGTAAGACAGTGTTGAAATTAAATTTTTTGCTCAAAGAGAGTAGATTAACAATATTTTCATAAAAATATAACATTGTAACTCTTTTTCCCCCTATTCTCCTCCACCATTTCATCTTCCTCATCTTTCTCCTCCTTTTCTGTATTCCTCATCATCCTCCTCCTCCAACTTCTGCCCTCCTCCTCACAATCATCTTCTTTCTCTTTCTCTCCTTTTATTTTTCTCTTTCCCTCCTTCTCCTTCTCCTCCTCACCACCCTCATCTTCTTCATCTATTTCTTCTTCTTATTCGCGTTCTTTCTCCACCTCCTTCTCCACCACTTCTTTTCCTTTTTCTCTTCCTTATTCTCACTTTTTTCATTTTCTTCTTTCTCGTCCTCCTAGTCCTTCTTCGCCATCACCATCACTTTACATTTGCCCTTCTTCTTCTTCTTCTTTTTCTTCACTCACGCTCCCTACTACGTCAATCCCTCCTCCTTTTATTTTTCTCATCCCTCCTCCTTTTCTTTTTCTCTTTCCCTCCTTCTCCTTCTCCTCCTATCCACCCTCATCTTCTTAATCTATTTCTTCTTCTTATTTGCGTTCTTCCTCCACCTCCTTCTCCACAACTTCATTCTCCTTTTTCTCTTCCTCATTCTCTCCTTTTTCATTTTCTTCTTTCTCGTCCTCCTTCTTCTCCTTCTTCGCCATCTCGATCACCTTACATTTGCCCTTCTTCTTCTTCACTCACGCTCCCTACTACGTCATTTCTACGTGATACGAATCAAGAGTGAATCTTTCCATCTTGCATCGAATTATTCTGCTTTCATGCTTTCACGATTCAAAGATTTCAAAAGCAGATGCAATTTCAGCCCGTAGCCTATACCTATACGAGAAGTCCTAACAATGTTACACATTTCTACAACTCCGTTATAAGTAACTGTAGCGCGTAATGATCCCGTATGTTATAAAGATCATTTTGAAATAATATACTAGAAGGTGACCCGATTCAATTGAATCTGGACGTAAAAATCTGAATCAGATTTAATTTAATAGTATCCATTTTTCTTATCCCACTTCTTTTTTTTCTTATTCGTATTCTTCATCATTTCCTTCTTTTAAAACTTAATGAATAATAAGACGAAGTAGCTTGTAGCTTGATATATACTAAACACGGAATGATACTATTGGCTAAGGGAGAAAGTCCCTCTAATAGGCTGACCTTTACTAAAGGTATGTGATTGGCTGAAGGCCAAAAAACACGCCCACTGATGGGAGGAGCAACATGCAAAAAGTGTCAAAATAAAGACGTTTATTGAAATTTAGAATAAATTAACATATTCGAGATTGGAAACCCCAAAAAGGAGACTCAAATTTTGCAGAGCATCTAATTACTAATGGACACAAGTTCAAGGCTGAAGAATATGTAGAGATTTCTGGTTGATAATTTGATTGAATCATAAATAACTATAATTATGACAAATTCAATAATAATAAGTTATTGGAAGTTGGAAGGTGTCACCCATCAGCTCTGTTCGTCACATATTGGTAGGCATTGCATTAATTGACGATTTTAGAGCCTACTTAGAATATTCAGATCCAGCCAATGATATTGTTTTATAAAGTGGGAGGAGACAACAAATATTTTGGTTCCTTATTGGTCAACGTTGCTTCTTGTGACGTATTACAGTCTACGTAAGAAATGAGCTTCAACCAATGACGTTGCTTTATGAATCGTGAGATGTAATCTACCACCATTTTGTTGAGGTTGCTGGTACCTTATTGGTCGACGTTGCTTCAAATAATGTATTACAGCATTCAACCAATGACATTGCTTTATAAAATGGGAGGAGTCCCACAACAAATTTGCTCGTTCCTTATTGGTTCATGTTTCATTGAATGATGTATTAAAAAGCCTTCAACCAATGAGATTGCTTCGTGAAATGGGAGGAGTCCCACAACAAATTTGCTGGTCCTTCATTGGTTCATGTTTCTTCGAATGATGTATTAAAAAGCCTTCAACCAATGAGATTGCTTCGTGAGATGGGAGGAGTCCCACAACAAATTTGCTGGTCCCTTATTGGTTCATGTTTCTTCGAATGATGTATTGAAAAGCCTTCAACCAATGAGATTGCTTTGTGAAATGCGGAGTTCCACAACAAATTTGCTGGTTCCTTATGGGTCAATGGTGTTTTGATTGATGTATTACAGCCAACATAAGATTGGAGCTTTAACCAATGAGGTGGCTTTATTAATTTATTTACTACCATTTTGCAGGTTACTTATTAGTAAGTTTAAATTCAAATTTTTCTTCTTTTCCATTGATTCAGGAATATATCAAATAGATTTTTCTATCAAACTTTTCATTTTGAATATGAATATTATCATCGATTACGAATAATAAATTTCTGTTTTCTGAATAATTAATTTTACTACCGCTATCGCTTCTAATACTCTACTCTTTGAACAATTATCCTGTTATAGATGATTACCTGAGTATGTGTATTTGAAAATATTGTCGTAGATTTAAACTGTACCTTTGTTTTCAAAGTGAAATAACGATTTTAGAGCCTATTTAGCTTCAGCCAATGATATTTCTCAATGAATTGAAAGTAGTCCTACAATAAATTTGCTGCTTCCTTATTGGTGAACGTCGATCCATGTGACCAACTGGAGCCTACTGAGGTCTGTTACACAATAACCCACAATAGTTACGATCACAATCCACAAATAAAACGTTCCATAAAATTTTGAAGTAACTACAAATACAAGTACTAATAATAATGGAGCCCCTTCAAATGTATAACCTTTTGGAAAGTTTGTTGGTGCCTCCGGGCTGGAAATAGATAACATTCGGGGGCCTTTTTTCAATTGTGTGACCTCTTTTTAAAAGTATTTGTCTTTTGAGGGGGCTCTATAGCAGGAGATAAATATTCGGGGTTCTATTTACAAGTGTGTTCAATTTTTTTTCAAGTTTCAAGTCCTTTGATTGTACCCCGGGGCACTGCCCCAGGCAAGAGAACATCGTTTCAAACAAACTGTTCTAATTGTTGCAACAGTGTGGTACTTTTTACTCAACGTTTTTCTGTACGAAACTGCTCACTTGCCATGCCATTGTAAAAGGTTCTGAATGGCAGTAGGCAAAAGAGAAAATGATGATTGCAGAGATAATTACTAGGTTGGGAGTGAAAGAGAGAAATAATTGTAGAGAGAGAGAGAGAGTGCGTGAGAGAGTGAGTGAGAATGATTGTTAGCGAAAGAGATAGAGCGAGAGAGTGTGCAAGTGTAAGAGAGTAGGAATTAAAGAGAGTGAGAAAGATGGAGAGAGAGTGAGAAAAAAGAGTGAGAGAGAGCGAGAAAGATAGAGTGAGAGGGAGTGAGAAAGATATATATAAAAGAGAGAGAGAGTGAGAAAAAGAGAAAAGAATCTAGTTTGAACAACAATGGCGTTGTTTGACCGACTTTTGGAAAAAGTCGTGTGATTGCTGAGATTCGCGGGCTATTAACGGGAAAAGGGTGTCTTCTCTCACAAAAGAGACAAATTACTGTGTGAAAAGCGTTGGTTTGTCACACTTTGGTCAGGGAAATTTTACGTTCACATGTCTCTTTAGAACACGGCATCGAGATTTTCACAATGGTGTCCAATGCAGCGATTCACATGACAGTTTTCCTCAAATGAAGAAAAAAAATTATACGTCTTTCATTTGATCGATTTGAGCTTTATCGATGTTTAGTGCAATAATTCCATATCAAACTTTCAATAATTTTAGTGTTATTTAACGTACGTTTCTACAATTAATTAATAGCAGACAATGTACTAGACAATTCGATCAAACCTATGCTTACTGTAAAGCTGATTTTACCGTAATTTACCGTACTTTATCACAATACAATAGTGACAGGCAATATAATAGAGAGTTTGATAAACCTACGCTAACTATGACGCTAATTCCTACCTACTCTATTTTTATTTATTTATTAATTACAATTTAGAGTTACAGACATGTCGCACAAATCGGCCTTCACTTTAATAACACAAAATTACGTTATTTTAAAGTAGAATGAAAAGTAATAAAGATCTGATACGAAATGAGAAAATAGATTAAATACATAAATTATAGAAGCAAAGAAAAAAATAAGATATAAGTTGAATAAACAAAATAAGGTTAATTGATACATAAGGAATATGTTTTATTGGAGCGTAAAGTTTTGGGGTATATTCAATTTAATACATATGAGTGACATAAACATGAAGAATGATAGAAGAAAGAAAATCATGAAAATAATAAATAACTGTACTGAAGATTCAGTTTGAGGAAAGAGAAATAGTGATAGCAGAAAAAGTCCAATCATCCAAAAAAAATTAATAATTTGGGGGAAATATACACCAATAATAAAAGAGTATGTGTGTATGAGTGTCAGTCTTAGGAATTTGGCAAAAACGGCAACGATTTGGAAGACTAAATTTGGCACAAAAGGTCCTCTAAACTCGATTCAGCGAAGCTCGAAGCCCAATTTTTTATACTCATTTCAGACTTTTTTAAATTTATGTTCAAAGTTCACTTATGGGCACTACTACTTTTTTAAATGTGTTTAGATGCAGAAGGCTTATAGAACAGCTGATAAATGAAACGCCACTATGATTGAAAAAAGATTCAAGAAATTTGTTCCGTATCAATACTGCAGATCCTAATTTCCTTTTTGGAATTATATTATATTTATATTATATTATACATATTAATTTATATTGGCAATGGCGGTTGAAATTCATATATCATAATAATGAATAATTTAACATCCCGTTGCAAAGCACGGGTAAAACACTAGTACACCAATAATAGAATAAAATTTTGTCAATCCTCCAAACAGGGAATGAACCTCCAAACTTTGGAGGCCCTAGTTTTCTTGAATAGAAAAAAAACATGAAAAATATATGTATATGTGCAAGAGTATTTTATTATATTACAAGCATATTACAAGAAAAAATTCACTTGTATCGTCCACCAAAGATGCTTGTAATGCTTATTGTGAATGATTTAATAATAAACTACTTATGGCGTTCATTATAATGATAAATTTGAAAGATGATGATGAGAGAAGAAGAAAATACCACACCTTCTGGAGATAAAAATGATGATGATGATGATGACTTGTATCTCTAAAAATAGAACCGATTTATCAAACTATCAACAACTGTTGCCAGTGAGAATCGTGACCACCCAAAACAGGCCTATTAATTATTAAAACTCAAGTTATGCAAGAATTTCGGGGTTGAAGTGACCAGTTGAGCAATGAAGCGTGAAATAATATTTTGGTAGTAGAGGCCTCTTGAGAGCAAACAGCATTCCGATAACAATCAAGCATTATATACAGTATTATGATCTCAATGGCCAAGCAGGTGAACCTTGAGCTGGAAATGGAGCTAGGCTTCTTAAAAGATTCATGAGAGGGAGAAGAACAAAAGTTGTAGGAGGAAGAAAAAGAAAAAGTAAAAGATGGAACAAGAAGAAGTAGAAAGAGAAAAGAGAAAGCAGAAGAAGATGGGAGAAAAAGAAGAAGTAGAAAGAGAAAAGTAGAAGATAGGAGTATTTTACTCCCATAGATGGGAGAAAGAGTAGAAGATAGAATAACAAGAACATGAGGAGGAAGACGAAAAATATGGTAAAAGAAGAAGATGGAAGAACAAGAAGATGAACAGGAAAAACATGAAAAAGAAGAAGAAAAGAAGAGGTAGAGGTAGAAGAAAATGGTGAAGAAAAAGGAGTAGGAGATGTAGGAGGTGGAAGAAGAAAGAAGAAGACAGCAGAGGAAGATGAAGAAGAAAAAGACGAAGAAGGTTAAAAAAGAAAGTGGAAGAGCAAGAAGATGGAAAAAAGTATAAGAGATAAAAGAAAAAGGAGAAAAATAAGTCAAGCAGGAAGAAGGTGAGGAAGATAGATGAAGAAGAACACGATGGAGAAGTAGGAGGAGGAAGAATAAAATGGAAGGAGAAGAAGATACAAGAACAAGAAGATAGAAAAGAAGTAGGAAAAGATGATAGGAGAAGAAGATGGAAGAACAAGAAAATGGAAGAGCATTAAAATGGAGAAGAAAAACAAGAAAAGTTACAAGGAGAAGATTGAGAAGAAAAAGAAGAGAAAGAAGAAGGAAAATGGAGGAATAAGAGTAGTACAAGTAAAAAAGATAGAAGAAAAAGAATATGGGGAGGAAGAAGAAAAAGATGATAGGAGAAGAAGTTGGAAGAACATTAAATGAGGAGGAACATGAAAAAGAAGAAGAAGAAACAGAAGAAGAGAAGAAGGAAGATGAAAAAGAAGAAGACTCAATAGGGGAAAGAAGAAAAAAGAGGAAGAATCAGAAGAGGAGGAGGAAGATGAAAAAGAAAAAGAAGAAGACTAATTAGGAGAAGGAGAAGAAGAAGAACAAGTTGGAGAAGTAGGAGGAGGAAGAAGAAAATGAAAGGAGAAGAAGACACATGAACAAGAAGATAGAAAAGAGGTAGGAAAAGATGATTGGAGAAGAAGATGGAAGAACAAGAAAATGGAAGAGCATTAAAATGGAGAAGGAAAACAAGAAAAGTTACAAGGCGAAGATGGAGAAGAAAAAGAAGAGAAAGAAGAAGAAGAAAAATGGAGCAATAAGAGAAGTAGAAGTAAATAAAGATAGAAGAAAAAGAAGATAGAAGAACAAGAATATGGAGAGGAAGAAGGAAAATATGATAGAAGAAGAAGTTGGAAGAACATTAAATGAGGAGGAACATGAAAAAGAAGAAGAAGAAGTACCAGAAGAGGAGGAGAAAGAAGATGAAAAAGAAGAAGACTGAATAGGAGAAATGGAAGAATAAGAAGAAATAAAAAAAGAGGAGGAAGAAGAACAATCAGAAGAGGAGGAGGAAGATGAAAAAGAAGAAGAAGATTAAGTAGGAGAAGGGGAAGAAGAAGAAACGGGAAGAAGGGGAAGAGTCAGAAGAGGAGGAGGAAGATGAAAAGAAGAAGAAAACGTTTTGGAGGAAGAAGAAGAAGAAGAAGAAGAGGAAGAAAAAGAAGAGAAGGAGAAAAAGAGGAAACAGAATCAGAAGAGGAGTAGGAAGATGAAAAAAGTAGAAGAAGGGAAAAAAGAAGAAGAAGAAGGAACGGGGAAGTAGAGCAAGAATCAGAAGAAGAGGATGAGGAGGAAGATGAAAATGAAGAAGAAGAATAACACTGTAAAAAATGAAGAAGAAGATTAAGTAGGAGAAGGGGAAGAAGAAAAAACGGGAAGTGTCAGAAGAGGAGGAGGAAGATGAAGAAGAAGAGGAAGAAAAAGAAGAAGGAGAAAAAGAGGAAACAGAATCAGAAGGGGAGTAGGAAGATGAGAAAAGTAGAAGAAGGGAAAGAAGAAGAAGAAGAAGAAGGAACGGGGAAGAAGAGAAAGAATCAGAAGAAGAGGAGGAGGAAGAAGATGAAAAAGAAGAATAAGATTAACACTGTAAGCGGACTTCTTCACAAAGAGCATAATATCTTGAGTTAGGCCTACCCTGACAGCTGCTTTTCAATTCATGGTCGAAATCAGCCTCTTTGAAGAGCTGATAATGACTGAGAACCTCGAAGTTAAGATCCGTGGTTTCAAGTATAGTAGGCATTGTGCAACCTCCAAGCTAGCCGCATTTATTCACAATATGGACAAGCGTTATAATCAGAGAGTATAGAAGAAGAAGAAGAGGAAGAAGAACTCTCTGGTTATAATAGTGGCGTTTTAAACTCTCCAAACTATCAACTATTCTTTTCTGGCATGCTCAAGAGATTTATTCTAACGGTTGTCTGTTCATAGCAACTAATCAGTTGACTTGCAATTTGCAGTTTGAATTTAAATGTGGCGTTACGGTTTTGAGTGTAAGCCAAGCGTGAATTAGCTGAGTAACGGATTATGAATTATTACTACTGAATATCAAATGCTAACAGTTAACAAACATTTTTTAATTAAGTTCTTAAAATCTTGTTGACAATTCCAAGTTCTAACCTTATTAGTTTCTGAGTAGGCCAACCGTGAAATACCTAAGTAACGGAATCTGGATAACTGGATTCAATAGGAATTAGATGCTAACTGCTAAAACTCAATATGCTAGATTTTTAAAATTAGCATATATTAACATATTAATTTTAGATTTTTCTACTTTTTATTATTAATGTTTAGAATTATTGCATCTAATTCATTTTGAATTCCAACGAAGAATTCTTAATATTAATTCAACTCACGCTAAATGCTCTCATGGTTGAATGTTCAGTCACGAACGCTCAAGACTGCGCTTGGATGGGTGACCGTACTTTAATGGCTTGATGTTATAAGCTTTATTACCACTTACCCGGTGGTTCGGAACCCATCTAAAATAGAAGGCCCGTCATGTACCATATAACATGTCTCAAACGGCGAGGTGGAACTCCGCACCATTAAAAGCCATACGCTTATTATTATTATTATTCTTTATTATCTAGGTCAGCGGTTCCCAACCAGGGATACGCGTACCCCTTAGGGGTACACAGTGTCCTAGTTGGGGAACGCAAAAAAAACCATAATGGCGGATGTTCATTGTCTAGTAGCATAGACTTAGGAATGGTTGTTCTATGCTATAAGTGGTGAGCAGTGGTGAGCAGTTTCTGTTGTGCGACTATTCTATCTACAATGTATTCTATTCTGACACTTCTATGTAGGCTATATTTTAGTAACATTTTGAAATTTAAATTATAATATTCATCTCTAAACATATTATATTCGATGTCCTCAATAAAAGAAATCTGTGTTCAGCAGAAATTATTGTGTTACCTACTATGTTATTTCTTTAGCTGAATTCCCATTCATAGGCGTCGATATGTTGTTCAAATATTGCAATAAATGGAATATTTATAATATTGTTATAGTAAAGTAAAAATGTAGTTAGGACTTTGGGGGTACTATGTCTGTAAAATATGGTCTAAGGGGTACGCAGAAGAAAAAAGGTTGGGAACCGCTGATCTAGGTAATTATAAGAACAGTACTAAATCTACTGAAATCATCAGTTTGGAACGAACGGTTCAGCTTCATCAAAATGTGCAAATGTAAATCCAGGAACTGTAAGTTACTGAAAATAAGTAAATCCAGTGAAATGTAAATCAAAACTCTATCCTCGCACCAAAGTCAGATAGTAATGGGATTTACTAAATTTCTCAATAGGATTCTCTCAACTGAGTTTTACTCAAATTGAGATTTGAGATTTATTCAAATTGAGATTCACTCAAATTAAGATTTGGGTTCACTCAAATGAGATTTACTTGAATTCTCCATAGGAGCTTCATTGATATCTGAATCTAAACGGCCCACAAAAAACACAATGAGTCTTCTATAGCTTATCATTTTTAGGTAATTTTTAAGTTCGTCTTTTTCAATTTTGGGCTTGTTTGGCTTTTTGATGTGCTCAATACCTCTTTTATTCATTCTCTCTATTTATTCATTATAATAATAAATTTTTTTCTTGAATATCTCACTCGGAGAGTTAATCTCTCACTTTTGATTGAGTTTTGAAGAATGGATCAAAATTTGTCTAAACTTTGCCATTTCATGTAAATGCATCACTTATTGCATTCACCAGTATCATAAGCTATATTGATTATAGTTTATATTTCACGAAATTTCAATATTCATATTTTCACAATAGCATCAACCAAAACTACAATCTACACGTTAAAACTCGTACAAAAATTTACAAAGTTTTTAATATTTAATAAAGCAATATAATATTTTGGGCCGTTTTAATTAATAGACTATCATTAATTTAAGGCTTAATTAAAGCCTGTTGCATCTTCACATTTAGCACAATATTGTCATAATAAATAAATAATCTAATCTAATCTAATCTAATTGTTGAAAGCTCTGTTTTACATTAAAAAGAAAAAAATGAGATCTTTATATAAAATAGGCGAACATGTTTTTTTGTGATGACAACTCCTCCGTGGTTTCTCGACCGATTTTGTTCGTTCACGTCTCATTTGAAAGATCTCATCGAGTAGATGTTTGATAAGTTCTTACATTTTGAAAAACGTCATCGTAGACATAAGGAATGAACGATCAAAGTTTCAATTTTTTCCATTGCTTTAACATAGGGATCGGTGAGCTGAAAATGTTCACGTTTCAACTTATTGATTTGATGATCAGCTGTTTTGAAACAAAACGTTTATTTTTCATTGTTCATTCAGAGAGAGAGGGTGGGAGGATAGGATAAAGAGGAAGAGAGAGAAAGGAAAGAGAGAGAAAAGAAGAAGAAGGGAAAGAAGGAAGAGGAGAAGATGAAGAAGGGGAAGAAGGAGAGATCGGAGAAGTAGAAGAAGAAGAAGAAGAAGAAAAAGAAGAAGAAGTAGAGGAAGAGGAATAAGAAGAAGAAGTGGAAGAAAAGAAGAAGTAGAAGAAAAAGAGGGAGAAGAAGAATAAGAAGAAACAGAAGAACAAGAAAAAGAAGAGGAAGAAGAAGAAAAAGAGAAAAAGACGAAGGAGAAGAAGAAAAAGAAAAAGATTAAGTGGAAGAAGCAGAAGAAAAAGAAGAAGAGGAAGAAGAAGTGGAAGAAGAAGAAGAAAAAGAAGAAGAGGGAGATAAAGAAGAGGAAGAAGAAGAAAAAGAAGAAGGAGAAGAAGTGGAAGAAGCAGAAGAAAAAGAAGTGGAAGAAGTGGAAGAAGAAGAAGAAGAAAAAGAAGAAGAAGTGGAAGAAGAAGAAGAAGAAGAAGAAAAAGTGGAAGGAGAAAAAGAAGAAGAAAAATAAGAGGAAGAGTAAAAAGAAGAAGAAAAAGAATGAGGAAAAGGAAAAGAAGAAGAAAAAGAAAAAGAAGAAAAAGCAGAAGAAAACGAAGCAGAGGAAGAAGAAGTGGAAGGAAAATAAAAAGAAAAAGAAGATTAAGAAGTAGAAAAAGAAGATGAAGAAGAAAAAGGAGAAAAAGAAAGGAAGAAGAAACAGAAGAAGAAAAAGAAGAAGGAGAAAAAGAAGAAGAAAAAGAAGAAGAAGTAAAAGAAGGAGAAAAAGAAAAGGAAGAAGAAGAAGAAGAAGAAAAAGGAGAAAAAGAAGAAAAAGAAAGGAAGAAGAAAAAGAAGAAGAAAAGGAGAAAAAAAAGAAGAAAAAGAAGAAGAAGTAAAAGAAGGAGAAAAAGAAAAGGAAGAAGAAGAAGAAGAAGAAAAAGAAGAGGATGAAGAATATGAAGAGGGTGAAAAAAATAAGAAGAACAAGAAGAGGAAGAAGAAGAGGAAGAAGAAGAAAAAGGAGAAGAAAAGGAAAAGAAGAAGAAGAATTAAAAAATTTCTTAAACTTATCATCATAGGCAATGCTGTCGTTCAGTATGTAGAAAATGTACATTTGGAATGTATTTTACAAAGTTTAATAAAGTCTAAAGACCCGGGATAACCTAGTTTGAAGGAAATTCTATGTTCCAAAATTCACACTTTTCTTACAATAGAGCCCTCCCAATAAATAGTGGAAAAAATATTGAAATAGATTTGAGAGAAATAATAGTGCCGTAGGTTGTAGTTCAAGGACTAGAAATAGTTCTTTTAGAACTTTGATATTATCATAAGCATAGTTTGGACGAAATTCTAGCCTATGAAGGCCTAATAGATAATAGGCCATTAGTTCACTCCAAAGTATCGCTCTTTTCAAGCCTTATAAGAAAGAGCCTTTCTAGATCATAATATGATTGGCTAAAACTGTTAACAAAGAACTTTACTCATGTTACTTGTTGGTCTGGTTTGGTGCAGGCCTAAAACTCTGCTTCAGTTTCTTCTTCTTCAACATCTACTTCCAAATTTCTTCTTCCTCCTCCTCCTCCTCCTGTCTTCTTCTTTTTCCAGTTTTTACTTCTTCTTCTTCTTCTTCTTCTTCTTCTTCTTCTTCTTCTCCTCCTCCTTCTTTGTCTCCTCCTCCTCCTCCTCCTCCTCCTCCTCCTCCTCCTCCTCCTCCTCCTCCTCCTCCTCTTGTCTTCTTCTTTTTCCAGTTTTTACATGTCCTGTCGTTGATCTTCTTCCTCTTCAACTCTCGAAATTTTCTTCTTTTTGGTCGTCTCCTCGCCACCTCCTTCTTCTTCTCCTTCTCCTCTTCCGCCTTCATTTTGTCTTCTCCTGTCTTCTTATTTTCCTTCATCCACTTCTTCTCATGTCCTGTTCTTCTTTTTTCTTCGTCCCCTGACTTTTTCGTTGCATCCTCTTCTTCTTCGTAATCTTGATTTTCTTCTTCTTTTTCTCCTCTTCCGTCTCCTCCTTCTTCTCCACTTCCTCCTTCTCCTTCCTGTTCTCCTCTTCCACCTCCTCCTTCATCTTCTCCTCTTCCTTCTCCTTCCCACTCTTCTCTCCTCCTCCTCCTCCTTTTATTTATACTTATTCTACCGCAGTGTTTTTCTTCTCCTCTTTTTACCTCCACTTCTTCTCCTCCTCTTTTTACCTCCACTTCTTCTCCTCCTCCTTTTACCTCCACTTCTTCTCCTCCTCCTTTTACCTCCACTTCTTCTTCTCCAACCTTCTCCTCTTCCTCCTCACCGTTCTTCTTCTTCTACTTCTCGACCTTTTCTTCCTCTTCTCCTCCTTCTTCTCCTTCATCTCCGTCCTGCTCCTCTTCTCATGTCATGCTGTTGTTGAGAGATTTCTTTGTCTCCTGACATTTTCTTCTTTTCCGTCGGTCTTCTCTGCCTCCTTCTCTTCTTATTCTTCTGCCACTTCTATTGCTTCTTCTTTTTCCTCTTAATTTTCTTCTTCTTCTTGTGCCACTTCTACTGCTACTTATTTTTCCACTTTATTTTCTTCTTTTGTTTCTCTTTATTATCTTATTATTATTCCTTTTCTTTTTCTTTCTCTTTCTCTTCATTTTCTTCTTCTCCATCTTATAAAAAGGGCTAGCCACCTTCTTCTTCTTCTTCTTCTTCCTCTACTCCTTCTAATTCTTCTTTTTCTTGATCTGGTTTGATGTAGGCCTTAAAACTACTTGTAATATATAATAATAATAGTTTGAGAAGGTGCGAAAATACAACTTTTACAAAGGACCCGCTTTCTTGCATGTCATGGTGCGTGCGTAAATTTAAATAATATTCCATGTCATTGTGTAATACTTTACGCACCTTTTTACGTTACGCACTTGAAAGCTAAGAAGTGTTGTAACACTCTTATAATGCGTGCTGAACTAAACTCGAAGCTCAAGCAATTACCATTAATTATTGTCAACTCATTGCGTATACACATGCCCGCATTATATATTATTATCGACTTGTGCTGAAAAGTTGCCACTGATAAGATCTGGAGGCTGAATTTGACACAGTATCATGGAGTATGTACAATGATACTTGCATGTTTCATACTATATCATACTGTATCATGATACGTGAATCTTCAAACTAAGGTATCGTTGAAACTGGTACATTTCAGCACAGATAACATATAACCCAGTTTTTTAGACTTTTTTCGAGTATTTTTCAGAATATTTGAAGAATTATTATTGTATCTACATTCTTTTAACAACAATAATAATAATAATAATAATAATAATAATAATATCGTGTGACCTGGCTGGCTCAGGTCTGGTGTCAGAGTTATCAGGTCGCACCTGAATAAGTTCAGGGCCTCTGACGTGACTTAACGACTGTTTTTTAGGCAGCCGGGACCGACAGCTTAACGTGTCCTCCGAAACACGGGAGTGGCCCGAGGTAAAATCTTTCGGTCAGAACTGGGGTCGAACCCGGGACCTTTGGGCTAGCAAACCAGCACTTAACCCACTCGGCTACGGCCACTAATTCTATTACATTTTATCATTCGATCCAATTTATTTGCACTTCAAGAACTAAATTCTGTTTCAAATGATATAACTGAATAGATTTACACATCGGATTCTATCATTTCATTTATGAAAAATATATTTTTTTTAGTATTATTCCTTTCAGAACAAACAACAAAATGTATTTATTGAATGTCAGTTCAGGAGACCCATTGACTTCTCTGACCGCCATATTTGCCAGCTCTTTTACACCTAATGTTTTCAGTTATATTTAGGCTACAATTGAATTTCACACCAAATATCACTTGTAAGAAAAACCTTTTAGTTCAAATTTAATAAATAATTTAAATTTGATAAATTCAAACACAACTTAAATTAAGGAGTAAATTCAATTCAATAATCTTTTATTTGTCAACAGGGCCATGCCCTATACAAACAGAGTTGCAGTACTCAACAATCATGCAAAAATTACAAATATAAGAAAAATAACAATACAAATTAATTTTTTGACTCTTCCAAGGTTAAATTCTGATTTTGATTCCGCTATTTTTTATCATAATATTCGACACAATACCTTTTTTGTTATGTTATAACTGCAATAGTAAACAAAGCATGACTAGAAAAAATAAATAATGTAACAAATTATCAAAAGCACAGCACAAGTAACGTATAACAAGCTCAGATTAATAGATAATAATTTATCAGAACTACAGTTTATGTACGAAGTGAAATTTACAAATAGAGAGTCACAAAAATTACTGCTTAACAAGCACAAGAATAAAAACAACAATAAACGCTATTAAGTATTACAAGTATAACAGAACCAACAGAATAAAGGAAACAGAATAGACGACTCAATCATAACAAACCAGAGGATAGCCTCTTCTTTCCAGTGAATCAGTGATATAGGAGTAAATACTGAGTATTTTACTCATTGTGAAGTTCGATAACAACACCAAGAGTTTATCACCCTCATTGACTATATTATGCACAAAATTAGCAATGTATTTCTCCCTCACCTCCTGATAAACCGAACAATTAAATAGGAAATGTTCTAATGTTTCTTTCTCTAGACTGCAAGAAGGACAGATTTTGTTATCATCGATCATATATTTCTTATATCCAAAGTTGACCAATGTACCAAGGACTGTGGGTATTCTAAGCTGGGTCAAGCACCTCATAATTTTTATTGGCATTTTGCACGACATTAGTTCCGAAATCTCAGAATTCGGGTTTAGTTTCCAGTACCTATCACAGCTTTGAGAATTGTAAGCACATTGGATATCCAAACTTCTTGTGAATGCCAAATACCTTGCTAATATATTGTTGTAGTTATTTGCAATAGTTACTTCACAAAACCCACAGTCTCCCCAAACATGGCCAAATTCTATAGATTCGAGCTGAGATTTCATATGCGTGACCCAGTTGAACCCCTCTAGACCCCCCTCAAGCAGAACTCGGTAACATACATAGGGATACCTCGACTCCTGCATGTTTAAGATCCTCAACAACCACAATAAACATAATTTAAATATGTAGAACCTAAGATGTGGTCTACCAACTTCCAGCCTAACTGCCCAGCCCGGGGTTGCTCGACTAAGTAGCAGCATCCTTCTATAAAAAAATAACTGCGTTTTTTCCAATGCCTGTTCCATGCCTTGAGCCCAAACCTCTGCACCGTACAGCGTTGCTGGAATCAGAATGGATTCGTAAAGCTTGGTCTTGGATTCCCAAGTATCGGACCTGATTCTAGATAATGTATTTATGAGAGTGGCCGCTTCGGCTTTAGATTTATTTAAAGTTCTAAGACTCATACTTTTAAAACCACCCGATGATTGAAAAAGAACACCCAGGTAATTATACTCTGTACAAAAATCAATTCTTCCTCCCTGACAATTAACATATTTAGTCTTTCCAGTGCGACCCCGGTGAAATGGAAGTATTTTTGTTTTGTTGTAGTTGAGTTTTAGCTTTAAAGATTCGCTAAATTCAAATAAACAGCGAATCTTGTTTCTGACATCCGGAATACTGTCCGCAAATATAACAATATCATCCGCATACTGGAGCATCAAAATATCATGATCTCTACCAAGGCGCAAACCTCCCAAACCTTTTTGTCTGAAAAAAGACTCCATATTCGACGTGTACAGGGAAAAAAGAAGGGGGCTTAAAGAGTCCCCCTGCAACACCCCCCTTGCCACCTTAATCGGTTCAGATTGTGATTTAGCACCATTATTCTCACGGACCTCAATTCTGAAGCGCGCTTTCGAATATAAATCCTGCAGTACCCTTAATACAACATTACTGACCCCCAACGAACCCAGCTTGCTCCATAGACTTATATGAGGAACTGAGTCAAAAGCAGATTCATAATCCACGAATATTGCATAGATTTTTTTGTGTTTACCCTTCAAATAATATTTAATTAGAGTGTTCATCACAAAGATATTGTCCATGCAACTACGGTTTTTTCGGAAACCCGACTGGCTCTCCTCTAATACCCCACAGCGCTCGGTCCACTGGGTTAGCCTTCCACACAATAATTTGGTTAGAATTTTTAAAATACTATTAATGATTGCGATAGACCTATAATTTTTGGGATCTGACGGGCTACCTTTCTTGTGTAAAAGGAACATTCTTATTAAAACCCAGCGGTTCGGAATTGTCCCTGTATCCAGTATACGGTTGAATAATTCTGTAATGAACTCTTTCCATTCAGGCGATAAAAATTTGAAAAACTCATATGGGATGCCATCTGGGCCAGGAGATTTACCCTTAGAAGTTTTTCTCAGTATTCTGTCCAGCTCTAACACTGTTACCGGCCTATCAAGGATGGGGTGTCTGACATCAACGAAAATAATCTCAGGCAGAGGTAGTTCAACTGACTTGTATCTTTCCTGAAAAAATTCAACCCATTCTAACAACCCAATATTATTGGAAACGCATTTTCGCCTATGGTAACGAACAACCCTCCAAAACTCCTTACTATTTCGTACATTTCTGAAATTTTCTCTAACAGTTTCCAAGTAGGAAGTTTTTTTAATCTGTATAATTTTCTTGTACTCAACCTTTGCTTGTAAAAATTCAGATAAATTGACTGGGTCAAATTTTTTAGTTTTACAAATTCTATATGCCCTTCGTAATTTTCTTTTTAACGATTTACATTGCCTATCGTACCATGGCTTATCTGAATAGCTGCCATTCATATTTACCGCCTTTATCATCCTAAGTTTCTCTGCTCCTTCCGAAATCGACTTTAATAAACACTTGGACAGCTGTTCTACGGTGTTATCATTACTCAATGAAATTCTATAAAACAAAGAAGATAAGAAATTGGTATATTCAGCTTGTGCATTCTCTCTCCAACGATAACATTTATTTTCTCTTACGCTAGCAATCGATGTTGATGTTGTTCTATCTAACGTTATATTAGACAATAGATAAATAGGAAGATGATCTGAGGTTAGAACAAAATCTGACACAATAACATCTTTCACTATATGTATTCCTTCTATGTTTGCCCATATTAAATCTATCAAGCTATTTCCGTTGGAGCTATGAAAAGTATAATTCGCTGGTGAATCATTTGATGATCTTCCATTCAAAGCATAAAAGCAGTTACTTTCCATTAATGACACTAGGCCCGGGGCGTATTTTGAGATAACACCGTCCAATGAATTGCGACCAGCTTTAAGAGTAGTATGCTCAAATATATCATCATCATAACATTGATTTAATTCACCTATCCTGATATTAAAGTCTCCTCCAAATACAACCGGTAAAGAGAAAAACAAATGTTCGTACTTATCTAAACTATTTTGGAGTATTTTTAGACAGTCTTCTATCAAGTGTGGCTTGAAATACACCAAACATATAATAAGATTAACAGAATTAATACTTATTTTAATAAGAAGAAAACAATCATTAACCTCAATTAGAGTTGCTTGAAATTTTTTCTTAAACATTATTATTAGACCTCCACTTGGCCTTCCTTTGATATGAACTTTTTTTGCTGGCCGCAAAAAATAACTATAATCTTCGAAGTTAGCTAGCTTCATCTCCGTGCCAGTGTACCATGTTTCGCACAAGCATATAACTGCGAACGTTCTAAAAAAACTCAGTTGCGAAGCATCTAACTGTGAAAAATTATTCAAACCATGTACATTCCAGAAAATTATATTAAAATTGTCCGATCTCACCTCCTCCAAAATTCCTCGACCACCTTGCTCCTCCTGTAGCTATGGTTTTCCTTGCCCTTGACGTCCAGCTACTCTAGCGCTCTGACGTGTCAGTCTTCCAGTTTCCAGCCACGTTCTCACTCCCGGTCCCGTATTTCTCTTTCCTACCGTGCTCCTCTTCGGTGTAAAACTGCTTGTTTTCTCGGTGTACTTTTGAATTTTCGGAGTGGACGATCCAACTTTTCTATTCAAGGATTTAGAATCGGTTTTCCAGGAGTTCGAGGCACCTCTGTTTTTCACGTTCCGCTCAGAAGCTGACGATTCTTTTATAATGTCCTGAGTCACACTCCCACCCGCGTTGCTATCATCCCCTTCATTCACCGTTTTATTGACGTCTTCACCGGTAGATTGAAGCAAAGTCTCTGGGATATCCTCCCCGACCGCGTTGTTTTCAATTGTCACTTCATCACTGTTTAAATAGCGAATGTTACCCAGGCCATTCAAAAACGCTTGTTTATTTTTTATGTCCTTTAAAGAGTAGTATCGACCATCAATCAACAATCTATCGAAACGCAAGAAAGCTCGATGACCTCTTTTTCTTGCCTCTGACAAAATAACTTTCAATTCGGATCGAATTTCCCGCACTCGGACGCTAAAGTCCTCCTCAATTCCCACGTTGGTACCTCTTAAATTGCTAGCGGCCCATAACACCTCCTGCTTCTTTTTAAAATTACATAATTTCACAATAATTGGTCTCGTTCTGGAACCTCGTTTACCCAAACGATGAGCCCTATCAATATCAGCTGACCCTATATCTACCTTCATAACACTATTTATAAATCCAACAATGATCAGTTCAGTGTTGTCCCAGCTTTCTCTTTCTAGCTCTTCAATATTGTAGAACACTAGGTTTGACCGTCGGTTCCTATTCTCCAAATCATCTATCTTTTCTTTCAAGGCCTCGTTTTCCGTCTCCAACCAATGTATCTTTTCAGAAATATTGTCTAGCCCCTCTCTTACAGCAGCCACTTCAGTTTTTACGAAATCGAACGATTTTTTTATATCATTTGTGGAATCTAAAATGTTTTTTTCCATAGCTCCTAGTTTTCTCCAAAGATCCTCCATTGTCAAATCTTGAGAGTCAGGTCCTGGGTTTGGTTCAACACCACCAATTAGCAGCAGCACCAGTATAACCGAAAACACACGACACACATTTCCAAAATTTAAACAATTATTGTAACCGATAACTGATTGCCCGGACCTGCCGAATTTTCGCCGGCCGACATTGAACATTCCGATTCTTGCTCTAAAGATAATGTAATCGATCATTGCGACTGCTCTGCTCGGCTGTTCGAGCGCAACTGATTAAGGAGTAAATATAATTAACTCAACTTGAAGGAATTCTACATTGCTTTCTGATTAATAGTCGGCACTGAATGGTAAACGACACCGGGTTACACGACTGACGGTCATGTGTGAAACTGTCCTATTCGAATAAAATTGACTTTCTTAGTAATGGCGAAGGTGATATTGTGGAAGGTATCCATAATGAAAAATAAGACGAAATTGTCACAACCACATTTATTAAAACTTCGAGAAACTAGTTTCTATTGTTACACCATTATCACACTCTTTGATTGAGATTGATAATGGTGTAACAACCGAAACTAGTTTCTCGAAGTTTTAATAAATGTGGTTGTGACAATTTCGTCTTATTTTTCATCTATATATATAAAAATGAATGTGTGTATGTATGTTTGTATGTATGTATGTATGTTCCCAGTAAACTCCGAAACCGCTGAACCGATTTGAATGAAATTTTCAGGGACGATGTAGAATAGTCCTGAGATGGTTCCTGTGAAGTTTGGGAGTTCATGATGCCCCCATTTTTTTCTGGGGGGCAAAACGTAGGCTACTGTACCTCTTAATATTTATGTATCCTAATTGAACTCAGAATCCGCTGAACCGATTTCAATGAAATTTTCAGTGACGATGTAGAATAGTTCTGAGATGGTTCCTGTGAAGTTTGGGAGTTCAAAGCCCCCCATTTTTTTTTCTCCGGGGGTTAGGGGGGGCATACTTATACTTTGATATTTTGTGTCCTAACCGCTGAAGCGATTTCGATGAAATTTTCTGGCACAATGTACAATAACTTAGTCCCAAGATAGTTTCTGTGAAGTTTGGCAGTTCAAAGCCCCCCATTTTTTCTCCGGGGGGGAGGGGGACATACTTATACTTTGATATTTTGTGGCCTAACCGCTGAAGCGATTTCGATGAAATTTTCTGTAGAATAGTCCCAAGATAGTTTCTGTAAAGTTTGGCAGTTCAAAGCCCCCATTTTTTTCTACGGGGGGGGGAGGGGGGCATACTTATACTTTGATATTTTGTGTCCTAACCGCTGAACCGATTTCAATGAAATTTTCTGGCACAATGTAGAATAGTCCCAAGATAGTTTCTGTGAAGTTTGGCAGTTCAAAGCCTCCCATTTTTTTCTCCGGGGGGGAGGGGGGCATACTTATACTTTGATATTTTGTGTCCTAACCGCTGAAGCAATTTCGATGAAATTTTCTGGCACAATGTAGAATAGTCCCAAGATAGTTTCTGTGAAGTTTGGCAGTCATACTTTTTTTAATATTTTTTTTACTATTCGGTAGATCTTTTTAAGATGAACTAAAATATTGATTTTACATTTTTAAAACTTCAAGCTTAACTTGAACTTATTTGTAAATATCAATCTCAATATCAATATCCATTTACAATTTATATTTTTTTATAAACATGTACAATTAATAAAATTCCTGAAAATATATTGTTACAAAATATGTACAAAAATTAGGTGTGTTTTTATTTGGGCATAGCCCGTCTACCTGCCTCACGCATTCCTCATTATCACAGCCCACTATGCCCCCTCTCATTGCTGCCACTGGCGTAGCAACGCACGCCGGGTACCGCTAGTTAAGAATAAAATTGAAATATTAAGACATCGATGAATGCTCCTTTTTGTTTGATATTGGACTATGTATTGGACCGATTCTTGCGAAAATTGGATGGGAGATGGGACCAACACTAAATGATGCTATTTAATTTTTTTAAAAATTACCCAAATTGCTCCAGTCGTTTTCGAGTTTTGCGCTTAGGAACACATTTAGCGATTCATGTTTAATGAATAATAAGACGAAATTGTCACAACCACATTTATTAAAAGTTCGAGAAACTAGTTTCGGTTGTTACACCATTATCAATCTCAATCAAACTGAGTTTGATTGAGATTGATAATGGTGTAACAACCGAAACTATTTTCTCGAACTTTTAATAAATGTGGTTGTGACAATTTCGTCTTATTATTCATTATGGATACCTTCCACAATATCACCTTCGCCATTACTAAGAAAGATTCATGTTTATTTATATAGATTGGAACACCAGAGCTGATTTGCTTTTCTCAAACAAATATGTTATTCTTAAGCCGCGTCTCCACCAACCGAACATGTCTGCCGAACATTGTTGGCGAACAGAAAAAATGGACAAACATTAAACATTTGGGTCACCGAACATGATCGTGAGTTCAATTAAAATGTTCGGTCTGTGAGCGAACAGTGACTACCAACAACAGGTTCTCGCCACTACTCCCATCACACCAATCATAATGTTCGAGAAGGCGTCCACACCAAACCAACATCAAAAAATGTTCGGCGACATCAGATGATAATTTCAGCGAACAATGTTCGCCGAGCATGTTTAGTTGGTGGAGACACGGCTTTATGAATGATATCCTAATTCATATGGCGGCTCAACCAGATGAATAAGGGGACCCGACTGCTGTCTTGAAATCTGATTCCAATTGCATAAGTTAGATAAGCTTATTTTAAAAATTAAGTGTTTGCTATAGAAGAATTCATTTTCTTCTTCCTTTTAAATATCCTTCAAATACAAATTTTGAAAATCCTCACAATACATCGCTGGGCATTCCTTAAAGGAAGATCCATGCAAAATTTCATAGAATTTGATCTACGCGTTTAGCCGTAAATGCATTTTAAACAGACACAGACAGACAAAATTCAAAACGGTCGACTTGAAACAGAGACCTCTCCCCGTTCGGTAAAAAATCTACATTCAAGTAATGCTACACCTGTATGACACCGCGTAAGAGTGGGCGTATCCTACCCTAAGTGACAGTGTTGTGTATGTGACCACAGTCACACCACATGTCAATCAAATCACTGGCGAAGGTTGTTGCTCAGCTTATTGCACATCAGTTGTGGAACTGGCTTCGAGTTGATTCAACGAGTAATCAGCCAGCTGAAAGCAAGAGTGCCGCACATTGAAAGCAAGCCAAGGTAGCCAGCAAGCAATTGATCGTCTAGAGTAAATCTTTCTAGAGTAATAACTAGAGCAAATCGGAGGACAACTGTGTATCTTATTCTCCAATCTCCTTTTTTTTTTGTTTTACTTTTTATTTATACTTCTTTTTGTTCAACTTTTCTTTTACTACCTTTTTTCTCTTTTCTACTTATTCTTATCCTTTCTTCTTCTTCTTTTTCTTGTTATTCTTCTTTCTCTTGTTATTCTTCTTCACTTCCTCATCCTGTTTTATCTTCTTCTTTCTTCTTCTCCTTCCTAGCTACACAAATGAGTAGTGACACGGTTATTGATTGTGTGTGAGGTGTGTGCGTGTGTATATATTCAAGCAATAAATTGCAATGAAATTTGTTATAATTACTTTACAGGTTTTAAATTGGATGTAAGATACTTCATTCATTATTTTTATGTATTGATTTATTAATTTTAATTTCACTTCATTGTTTAATCAATAAGCTTTTACTTTATTCTCAATGAGTACTTTCGTCTTATTTAATTTATTCACTGCCGCTGCAGATATTATTGATATATTATTGTTCTTGTTTCTTATTATGTTATTATTATTATTATTATTATTATGTTATCTGTGTACAGTTGAATGAATATTTAAACAGCAATGTATGCAATGGGTCTTATCAGACCTAGCAATAACTTTGATCAATAAATCTATCTATCTATCTATCTTTCTCTTCTTCTCATCCTTTTATCTTTCTTCTCTTCCTCCTGTCTTCTTTTTCTTCGTCTTCTTCATTTTCTACTTTTTTCTCATTGTTCATCCTATTCTTCTCCTCTTCCTCTTCTTCTGCCCTTCCTGTTCTTCTATTCTATTCTTCTTTCCATTGTTCTATTGTTCACCTTCTCAATCTGTTTCTTCTTCTTTTTTCTTTTCATACTTATTTTTCTTCTCCTTAATCTTCTTCTTTTATTTTTCTTCTCTTCCTTCTGTCTCATTTTTCTTCTTCCTCTTCTTCTTTTTTCCTCCTGTGTTCTCCTTCTTCTCCTCTTCTTCTCGTTTTCCTGTCTTATTTTTCCTTTTCTTCTCCTATTCCTGTCTTATCTTACCTCTTCTTTTTTTATTTCTCCTCTTCTTCTCTTTGTCCTGTCTTCGTTTTTCTTTTTTCTTCTTCTTCTTCTTCTTGTTCCTCTTCCCCTTCTTATTCTTCTTTCCTTCTTTTCCCCGTCACTTTTCTTCTTTTTCTATCCTTCTTCTTCTTCTTCTCCTCCTGTCTTCTTCTCTTACTTCGTCTTCTTTTCATTTTTCTTCATCTTGCTTCTTCTGACATCTTGTTCGTATTCTTCTCTTCTTCCTTTTTTCTGTTCTTTTTCTTCTTCTCATTTTTCTTCTCCCTCTTCTCCTCCTCCTCCTCTCCTTTTTAATCCTCTTCTCCTCCCAGTACTGTCTTCTTCTCCTCTTTATTCTCCGCCATCTTTTCTTCTTCACCATCTTTTTCATCTTCTTTTGTTCTCCCACTCCTCTCACTTCTATTTTCCAATTTCTCGACTCCAAACAAATCTGAGGACAACTGGGTTTCGACGAGTACATACGAGCATGCACATGTAACAAGTTGGCACAAACACAAACACGCACTGAAAGAGGAAGTGGTATAATGAGAACGTACGCGCTCGCCTCAATTAAAAACGCATTCCGAAGCAATCTAGGCAACTACCTGTTATGGATTGTAGGATGGTGACAAAAATGGATAAAGAGCCAGTCATTGAGAATGAGGAGGTTCAAGTAGGGGGGGACGAAGACGTTCAGAGGGGTAAGTGGAGAAGAATGTGGAGAAATAGGAAGTGAAGGTAAAGGAAGAGGACGAGGATGAAAAGGAGGGGGTGGTGGATAGGAAGAGAAGGAAGAGAAGAAGCAAAACCGGAAGTGAACAAGATGAGGATTGACGAGAAATAACAAATATGTCCAATATCAAAACTGACACTGTATTTCAATTAAATATATGATTTTCACTCACTTTTACTGGAGACACTGGAGGAATGCATTTCACTTCTAAAGAGATGCTTCGTCAGCCTGAGAGAACAAATATGTCTCAATACGTGAGGGTTCCATAGAAATAGAGGTACACACCTTTATTTTTATGGAGTGGTCATGTAGATTTAAAAGGAAAGGGTAGATTTGGGGAGGTGTTGAAGAGGTTTGGTGACTACATAATATTAAAGTATCTTATTATCTTCTTATCTTGGAGACAAAAAGTCACAAACACAGAGGTTTTGCTGAGAATCAGGAAGGAGCCAGAACTGATGGACACTATAAAATGCCGAAAGCTTCAGTACCTTGGCCATATAATGAGAAACCCAGACAAATATGGGCTACTTCAAGAAATCCCCCAAGGCAAGATCAACAGCAAGAGAAAACCGGGTCGAAGAAGAACATCTTGGTTGGTAAATCTGAGAATGTGGTTGGGAAGAACATCAGCCGAACTATTTCGAATTCAGATAGCCACCAACAGAATCAAGATAGCCATGCTGATAGCCAACATCCGGAACGGATAGGCACTCACAGAAGAAGAATTATCTTCTAAAAAAACATATTTGAAGAAAATATGAGGTTGAGCATGATAATAGCAGCAAGGAAAACATAAAATACTAGTGGTTTGCCCGTGCTTTGCAACGGGATTTGATGTAAATTTTTGAATTAAACATTTAATATATAGATTTCAAACGCCAATGCAAATACAATTCCAAAAAAGGAATTTGAAGGTGCAATATTGATACGGAACAAAAGCGTTGCTGTAACTTGAGGCAGCTTATTTGCACAAAAGTGATGTATCATGCTTTAGCTGTTCTGTGAGTTTCCTGTATCTAAACACATTTTAAAACAGTAATAGTGTGTCTATGAGTGAGTTTTAAACATTGATTTTGAAAAACTTTAAAACAAAATCAGATATTGGGCTTTGAGGTAGGTCCGTGAAGTTCACCCCTCCCGCATGGATGCATTTACGTTGAAAATAGTATTAATGGCTGTATATCTCTGGAACCAGACTGCAGAGAAGACGAAGCAAAAACAAAAACAAAAACAAAAAACAAAAACCAAAAGAGCACTAACGGTGGGACTGTTATGAATTTGGGAGTAGCCCAAATTTTTTTTGTTAGATTACCTTGAATAACTTACTTGTTTAGTATCATTTTAAACGTTATTAAAATTTAAAGATATTTTTTTATGTAAAGTTTTCTGAATTAGGACATTTTAAGCTAGTTATTGGAGAGTTTAGATTTTAATTATTCGTTTTCAATAAAAGTAATTGAATCGATTGGGTTTTCATGTTGGGATTGGTATTACAGTAGAGCATTGTTTTGAGTTTCAATATCGAGCAGGATTGAATCCCACGCTAGTCTAGTAAAAGAGGATAGAGCTAGTTTCTCATTCTTTTGCTCTATCTCACACTCACTTTACCTGTTCGTTTTTCATTTGCGGAATAGGCGTTCTGCGCAGGCCTGCAGGCAAATCTAGAGTTTTGATTCGATAATAAGTACGTAGTTTTGTAATCCCCGTTTTATTTCTGAACATCGATTCCCACCTAGAGCAAACTCGGTTTGTAGGCAAGCGACCGGCTGACTTCTCAACGAAATTGCATGGAGCAAACACCACGCTGGTTAAGACGAGCTTGTAGTCATTTTTTTTTTTGAGGTTATGGTGACGTGATTGTTTTGTTTTAGGCCCTTGTGCTGGGCAAAGTTTATAATATCAAATTTATTTTAATTATGTGATTTAAAAGTTAATTATTAGGAAACCGCCACTCACCTCATGTTTAGTTTGGATTAGTTTGTTTGATTTGAAGATAATTTGTGATGTACTTCGCCGCTTTATAAGGTAACAACAATAATTTTTTTTAATATGAAATACTTTGTGAATTTATATTTCTAGCTTAATTGTTCTCATGTACGTAATTGAAGTAAGCAATTGTTTGTCAGAATTTATAGGCTATGGATAAGAGTTTGAGAGGTTTAGTATAAAAAAGGAAGATATTAAATATTCAATTTAAATTAGTAGTAAAAGTTAGCATACCGATATTAGTGTGATAAAAAGATTATGAATTTGATGATGTAACTAAGAAACTCAACTTCCTTATTGCTATAGATTAATGTGAACTATTTTGAATTCTGCGATGCTGTGATACTTATGAAGTAAAGGTTAGGTTTGCTTAATTGTTTGAATTTTAGTAATGTAGATGTGTAATTAAGCGACATAAATGTTTGGGATTTGTGGTCGTGAAAGTAAATCGGACATAGTAGTGTTCATCTCAAGTTAAGGGTTTATTTCATTATCAAAATAGGAAGTTACAAAATTTGAAATTTCAGCGGTTCCCGAGTTGGGGTCATTCCCGAGTTGGGGAGTTCCCGAATCGTAGACTCGTTCCCGAATTGCAGAGTGTTGCCGAGTCGCAGCATTCCTGAACTGGAGTCTTCCCGAATAGTCAAGACTTCGAAACTTCGAGGTCTTGAGTATTCCAGCATTGGAGAGTACGAGAATTCCTGACCAAGGCTGTATTAGATCAACATGAACTCTATACCTTGGAAGTAGTAAGGATTATCGAACGAGGTAACAAATTTATTATATTTCTTGCTTTGATCAAAGTGAGTGCAACGAATTGTGGGGAACTATTAATTCAATGGGATAACGAAAACGACGATATAATTTTGTTAATTAAAGTAATCTTCGAAATGCGCATAATTTTAAAGACTTGAAATAATTATAAGTTTAGGCTGTATTGTTGAGTGCAATGTATATTCTTTAATTTGGTTATCTTGAGGTAACTTAAATGAGGTGTGAATATATTTTCGAGTGGTTGTTTCCTAAACATGCGCTTCATTTGGCTTGGTAACCTAGTTCCTCTTGGTTTTGTATGCATTGGTATTTGATGGTGTTCTGGTGTACAAGCGTGTAGAAAGGAAATGTTTTCCTTTTTCCACGTTTTGCCTTCTAAATTTTTGGTTGTTTCCGTCATTCTAAATTTATTCTAAATTAAAAACAAATTGATGGGACAGGACTTGAAGCACTAACCAGCACTAACGAAGCACTAGCCATTAATACTATTTTTAACGTTAGTGCTTCCATGGGGGGGGGGGGGGGGAACTTCACGGACCTCTTTGAGGTGCACTGAATAGAGTTTAGAGGAAGGTTTGTGCCAAATTTAGTGTTTTAAATCGTTGCCGTATTTATAAAACCCGTAAGACTGAAACAAACACACTCCTATTCTCTCTTATTTAATAGAAGAATGAAGAGTAAGACAAGGATGGGAATTAGAAGATAAAAACAGAAAAAGGAGTCGATTAACTTGAAGAATAAAATAAAACGCAAAAGGTTGCTAACACCATTCACCGTTACCTGCGGATAAGTAACACCAGAATAGTGATCATTCGTGAATTTCATCTGAATCAAATCACATTCCGTGATTATTGAACTAATATTATTTACCCTTTGGCAAGTGGTAGCTCACGCACTGCCATTCATATAACTATAGATCTATATCTATATCTGTCTGTCTAAATATCCACACACCATATTATATCTATATGAAAAAGAGTACATTCATCAGTGCATGTCCATGTATAATCTTTCTCTAATGCCATTCATATAATTTATTCATCTACCCGAAAGCCCGCATTATAAACCGCATTATATCTATATATAGCATACGAACAGTCAATTCATCTGAAAATTTCTATGTTTAATATCTGTCTATCTGAAAGCCCATTCACTGTTATATCGAAACTATATTATATAAAGAGTACATTCAACCTATATACAAATATCATATCTAATTATTGGTCACGTTTTGTATTATTTGTTAGAACCACTTTAACAACAAAAGAATCCAGTAATCGGTTATCTGATCATGAAAGTAGGCGTTATATAGGAGTTGTTATTATTATATAGAAGTTGAAGTCCCCAGGGCATCCCCAACTCTCTCAACAGAAGGCCAAACTGCAATTCTGTTTAATGGATTTGAGCAGCTGAAGCCGAAGGTGCCGATTATCTAGTCTACTGGGAGAGTGCAACGACGATTTGCGATTGTTTTATAACAACAGATTTGTACTAACAGGAGTTACTCAGATTGTAGGGTAGTTGAAGCGGTAAGTGCTAGTGAATAGTTGTGTAGTTTGTGGTTGAATAAGACTTGATGTTATTACAAGAAATGAATAAACAAGAAACTACAGTTTTAACAATCACAAAAACTCAATTGAACCTCAATTTGACTGCTATAAGATGATCATTTCATTCAGATGCTTAAATTATCCCTGGAATAAGCCCGTCGGCCCCAGGTTCCTAAAAAAAACAGTCGTTAGAGTCAAAAAGTCACATCAGAGGCCCTGACCTTTGTTTAGGTGCGACCTGAGAACTCTGACACCAGACCTGAACCAGCCAGATCACTCGAAATTATTATTACTATTATTATAATTATTATTATTATTATTATTATTATTATTATCATTATTATTATTATTATTAGACGTAAAACTCCCAAAGTAGTAGACGATGAGTAAAGATGGTTCATTTTTTGGACTTGTTCTTCTTGTTTGCCCACCAGCTTTTCATTTTTTGAGTGAATTCAGCTTTCCTCTCTTCACTCCATTTTGTTCCAACTGTTGGAGGTTTTGTCTCTGATGTCCCCATTTATAAAGTTTTATTCTGAAGTTTTTCTATTGTAAATTTCTTTGTAGGTTATTTTGGCCAGTACTAGGTCTTCTTTAACATTTCGTATCCATTCTCCTCCATTGACAAGTGATGCTACATAGTTTACAATTCTTTTTGTTAATCTATTGTCTGGAAGCCTCATGATGTGGCCATAAAATTTAAGTTGTCTTTTCATCATATCTGTCTCTATATTAAAATATTCTTCAACTTTGGACGTTCTCTGTAATCTATTTCCGTTTTCGGTTCGCCTTGGTCCAAGGATTTTCCTAACTAATTTTCTATATTCCTTCTTTAGATTTTCCATATCCATTTTCCTGTTCAGGGACAGGGTCTCGTTGGCATATAAAATTGCTGGTTTTATCACTGTATTGTAATGTCCAACTTTTGTAAGAAGATAAACATTTTTTATTATAGATATATTGCACCATCCCTAGGCCTTTACGAACTTTATGTATTCTTTCTTGTTGTGAATATTTTTCCAAGATAACTTCTCTATTATTGTTATTATTAATATTATTATTATTCAACAATCACGTCATTATCAAAAATCATACAACTGGTTACTAATAATATTTTACTAGCCTACAACTGATAATATTTTTTTCGACCCAAAACAAAATCAACGCTGATGGGAAGAGCCTACTTTTTCAGATACCTGTTTCAACATGACATCTGACTGAGAGATTAATCAAGGGAGAGAGAGTGAAAGATAGAGTAAGAATGAGAGAAAAAAATAAAGAGAGTGCGAGTGAGAGAGAAAGAGAGCGACAGATTGAGCGGGATAGGGTAGAAGGGAGAGAGTGTGAGAGTGAGAAAGATTGAGAGAGTGAGTCTGACAGAGAGAGTTTGTAAGAGAGGATGATAGAAAGAGAGACTTCATCCAGACTTCGATGCCTACATTGACAAGAGTAGAGAAGCACTGTAGTGTGAATCAGACCGTGAACCAATTTAATTCTCACGCAATAAGACCTGGCTTTCACTCCTTACGTTTTCAACTCTGTAGTTAAACTCCAAATAATGTAGTTACCAACTTAACGTGTCGACAACTAGGCGAGTAGTTACAATAATTCACAAATTGGTCAGTCATATGATAGTAGTTTGTTGATCGAACAAAAACCTAGTTATATTGATAGGAAATTCTATAACAAGCTACCGCAGTGTCTGAAGAGTTTTGAAAATATCGAAATATTAAAAACAAAATAAAGCTATTTATAGTGTATTTTTATAGTGTTGAAGAGTAATAGTGATTCTTTCAGATCAAAATTAAACCTCACCTCAACTAATTCAAGTTGTAATTCTGGTAGCTCATGTATATTGGAATTTATTGTAATGGTATATAATGGTAATATTGTAAATAATTGTTGATTCGACTTGACTTGTTTTATACTCCTTAAACGGAGTCTTCAAAACGTAATGTTACGGTAGAAAATAAAATAACATATTGTTCACATCAATCTCACATTGTTCTTGGGAGTTGAAGATGAAAACTGCTTTATCACTTATTTTGTGGTTTGGAACCCACCTAAGGCATCAATAGAAAAAAAACGTATTTTTGAAGAGCAACTCATCAGCATGTTAGTGGACTTCTAATAACTGTTATTCAATTTGTTGTATTGTTTATTTTTCCAAAATATAAATTATATAATAATATAATTTTAAATTATATAGTAATAATATAATTCGTCCTCATCCTGTCATCTGTCGACGAGAATCTAATACTGGAGGTAGAGAAGAAGTATGAGGAGGAAATTGGAGAAGAAGAATGAGGAGAAAATTGGATGAGAGTAGGAGAAACAAGAATAACGAGAAGAGGAAGAGACAGAAAAAAAGAAGAAGATGAAGAATAAGAAGAAGAATAAAAAAGAAAGAGAAGAAGAAGAGGAGGAAGCAGAAGATAGAGAGGAAAAATAAGAAGAGGAGGATGAGGATGAAGAAGAAGAAGAAGAAAAATGAAGAAGAAGGAGAATAAGAAGAAGAAGAAAGAAGAATGATCCTAGTGAGTCACGACACATAAATAGAAATGAAATAGTCCAAGCCTACATATTCAATGAAACTAGAATAGTATACTAGTACTATTCACTGGTAGACTAAAAACTATGAAGACAAAAACTGATATATTAAGCGGAATGATACGGAGCCTCTGACGCCTTTCTGAATTAATGTGTTCGTTTCTGCGGCAAAAAAACAGGTCAAGGTCATTTACAATGGAGAAGATAATCGTACAATGAAAATTATCCACCTGTGGATTGCCTGTCCGCCCTTCCACCTGCCCCTCATAACTACAGCAGATTGTAAGTTATCCTGAACCGAAAGGTCAGCAGACCATCTACAAGAATAGTCAGTGGACCGCAAACGGATCCCTGTAGGAAACCACACGGTAGCACATGGTCAAAAGCCTTGCTAAGGTCAATTATCATTTCTTTGTTCTTTCCCTTTGTGCTGTTTAAGTTCGCCGTATAATTCGAACATAGAATTCGTTCGGTCTTTAAGAAATAGGAAGGAAATTAAGAAAAGGAAGCTTAACCGAGAAGTGATTCAACTTAACATACTTTACTTGATAATTCTCTATTCTATTGTCATGTTAATTACTTTTTTGAATATTTTACGATGCAATTGAATTTAAATAAGATTTATAATTTAAATTAAATTTTATAGGCTTGGGAACTTGAGGGCATATCACATTCTTATGCAACTGTTTGATGGGTTAAAATCAAAAATACCTGAATACCTGGCAGGTAAGTTTATTTTTTCTGGAAATCAGAATGGAAAGATACTAGACATGGATCCCGGTTGTTGGTCGATCATAACCATTGCACAACCATGTACAATAAATCGTTCCATGTAACAGCTGTCCGGTATTAGCGGTATTGACAGGTAAAATCGGTGGGCTGACTCTTGCGACCACGAACTTTTGTGACCATGGACATGGACTCTGTCACTTTATAAAAAATTACTCTTGGAGTTATTCCCAGACTTGGAGTTATTCCCAGTTATTAGGAAGGTTTGGTTAGGTTATGTCAGTAATTTTATCACTGATTGTTCCATTTTACACTGTAAAATATGATTGTTACATAGGGTTGAAAAAGTTATGTAAAAAAGACGCATTTACAATTGAATTTACTAATACTTCATCAGTTGGAAATGGTCGTTTATATATATTTATAGACTATTTAATATAGTTTATTATTCAGATAAGTCCCTTCCGTCGGAATTCTTTTAATCGCAAAAGTCCATGGTCGCAAGAGTCCACCCTCACGTGTTTCTAACTACCTGACTGAGGAACCTTGTAAAAAGGGCGGGCTATTGTTTGTTAATGACCTACCAGGTAGAACCCCAAGAGTTAGTCGCAAAAGTCCGCCTTTTTGAGTTGGTCGCAAAATTTCCATGGTCGCAAGAGCCCTACAACTGCCCTGCTTACCACAGTCAGCGACATCAGTCACACCGTTTCGGATCAGATATCATCCACTTGAAACTGAACTTGAAATAACCAGTTCCTCTAACTTATTTCCAATTCACTAATCAGAAATCATAAAATACCAATAAATTGTTCAATAATTATTAAGAGTGTTGGAATGATGAAGTTATTAGGTGTCGTAATGGCTGTATTGTGCTGGGCAAGTTGAGTACTTCCAGTACAGCCACCATCCGAATCAGCTTTCGCCGAAGCACGAGCGCAGGACACTAATTGGTCAGTGAAAGTCATTCATTTCATTCGCTGACGCCATCTTTGTCTTACTATTCGTGACTGATCCCATACTTCCGCTCTTCCGCTAAATGGGAATTATGTTGATCAACTTTAGGGAAAAAATCACGATATAAAGATTAAGAGATTTCACTGGATGAATCTTCTGGTTTCGGAATCTCATATCGAGGGATCATTCATTATTTATTAAAAAAGTATGTAAATTTATTCATATTATTAAAAATTATGTAGCCTAATACAGAAGTATTAACATTTTTGGGGAAAAAAAACAGGAAAACATGCGATCCTTTTCCACAGTTTGAAAGAAGTTAAAATAGTGTTTATTAAAAATTTAAAGCCCCCTTCAAACTGTTTTTAAAAACACATTTCTTAGAATGGTACAGACGAAATATTCAAACTATAACTACAATTTCAGTAATGTCCCTGTACAAGTAAAGCTATGGCAAAATGAATAATAAGACGAAGTTGTCACCACTGTGATATCTTCCACAATATCACCTCCATTCTCGTAGGTCCTGTTTGTAACAGTGACCGATTTACCGATTAGATTGGCCAGCAAAAAAAGACACTGTTCTCTGCTGAAAATCACTTCCCGGTGGTTCGGAACCCACCTAAAACTGTAGGTCCAACTCATAAATCACCATCATCCAACTCATTACCCACGCACAGGTCGCAGACCTATGTGGGCTTCATCCTCAAAAAAAGAAAGTTAAAGCTATGGCATTTACAAATCTACGTAGAGTAGTCTACATCTAAATAAAATAATTTATAATAAGACAATGATTGAGGTTAAATATGATTAATTAATGATTGAAGCGTTCCATTGTAGGATCTGTTTCAATTTTTCTTATTTCCATTGTTTCCAGTACGTTCAATAACTTCCTTTTGGCTGTAAAGTGCAAATATTTAATACTAGTGGGCTACCCATTCTTTGCGAAGGGATTTAATGTAAATTTTCAGATTGAGCAAGTGATATATTGATTTCAACCGCCAATACCAATACAATTCTGAAAAGGGAATATTAGGAGTTGCATTTTTGATACGGAACAAATTTGCTGCTTTGGCTTGTGACTTGAAGCTCTCTTGCATCATGTATCAGCTGTTGTATGAGCTACCTGCATCTAAACGCATTTTAAAACAGTAATAGTGACATTTGAACATTAATTTTAAAAATTCTGAATGGAAAATAAAAAATCGGGCTTCTAGGTTCTGTGTGCCAAATTTAGTGTCTCAAATCGTTGCCGTTTTTGTGAAATCTGTAGGACTGACATACACACACCCCTACTCTCTCTTTTTATATGGATTATAGTTGCCATCTAGGTTAGCCTATGGGTAGTTTTTAATAAATGATTGGCAAAAATAGTGTTAGGTTAGGACTTTACTTAGAGAGCTTATGTATTCTTTCATTCCTTCTACTAAAAAAATGAAGATAAAGATACTACAAAATAAATAATTATATAGATTATAATATTTATATTTATATGTGTGTTATGTTTTGTAAATAGGATGTTACCCATATTATGAGTTTAGGAATAGATTGATTGGGTTATGACCAGTGGCGTAGCCAGGATTAGATTTCGGGGGGGGGGGGGGGGGGCTCACCAAGGGGGGGGTGTGGGCAGTGGCTTAGCCAGGATCAAATTTCGGGGGGGGGGGGCTCACCAAGGGGGTCTGGGGTATAGGAGGGTATTTTTTTTTAAATTTAGTGATTTAGTGAATTTTAGAGCTTAATAAATTTTGTCAGTGAATAAGGATAATATTTAACAAATTTACCACATTTTGTAGCTGAACTAATTTAATTTTTTAGTGGTGTGAAAAGCTGATCTAGACAACTTGTTAGGCTCTAAAGATCAAAAGAAAGTTTTGAAAAATTACTACCCAAGAACCTAGGTGGCCAGGTTTGAAATGATAAAGTTTGATATACCGATATCTGTGACTATTTTGAGACAAAACCCTTGAATTGGAACTAATCATACTTAACTTATGTACTGAATCTCAAAATTAATACTAATTATTATAAGTTTCAAAAATTTATGTCATTAGCCTAAAACGCACCCAACCCAAAGCTCATGAAATCGGAATTTTTTTATCATAGCACACTGATTTTACACGCTTGCATAGAACTTGCATTTATTTGTGTGTTTTCATTTAAAAAATCCCGATTTTATGAACTTTGGGTGCGTTCAGGCTAGTGGGTTATACTGAATTTTAACTTAAAAACTAATTTTTCTACAAGATGAGTTTATTCGAAAAGGTGATTTATCAATAATTAACAAAGTTAATCCACTTTAAACTTGAAAATTGCATTTTATTTAATGTAATAAATAAGTAATTATGGTAGTCACAGTTTTCTAACATGTTTTATTCGATTTCTTAGCTCATTTTAAATTTAAATTATCCATTTGAGCACCTAACAAGTTTCTATATGAGTAAATATTGAGGAAAAATTTAAAAAATGCATTAATCTGACTATAACTGTAGCTATATTCCATTACACAAACAGGGTTTCTGTAATCTGTTCGTTATAATACAACAAAACAGATAGAATCCTTCGGCTTTATTAAGTCCTTATCTATTAGTTATTTGAGAATTTTTTATTTCTGAAATTTCGGGGGGGGGGCCGGGCCCCATGGTTATGACATATGTTCAAGTTCAAATATTAAAATAGTTTTTCAATCGTTTATAGGTGGTAACCCTGCAATGGATTCCCCCACTACCACTCCATAGGTTAGCTGTACAAATTCTCAGTTTCGGCTCAACCATCAACTAAAGATGATGCCATGAGAAATGAAACTTAAGTTTTGTATGTAAAAATAAAAGCAAAACAAAGTACTTACTTGATTGCTTCAAACAATCAAATACAAAACAAAGTAGGCTACAGTAGAATTTGATCACATTGGTTTCATCTATCTCATAATGGAAAAGTTCTGCAATAGGCCTATATCTGGAGATAGTGCAAAATCTACACTAGTCGCTTGGATAAATATACTGTACTATCAACAATTTATCCTTTATTCAAATGAATTTTTCTACATTGCCTGAAATAATAATAAAACTTGGAAAGAGGGGGGGGGGGGGGGGGAGACTCTTATTGCTTCATTAAATCTAGTAAATACAATGGTAAATAACATTGAAGCTGTTCCTGGTGAGGTGGGATGTGCAATTAAAGAAAATTGCAAACGTGTGTTAACTTCAAACTCAGGTTTGACAAAATAAAACAAATTTGTAACATAATTGAAGGTGACACATCCCATTGAACTTAAAATGAGCACAAATTCAGTAGCTTGTTACAAATACACTATGCAACAATAATGATTGTGGAAAGATCGTTTTCAATTATGAAAAATAATATCCTCTCGGACAGAAGACAACGTTTAACTCAAGATAACTTGAAGAAATATATTATGATGTTCAACCAGTAAAATTCAAGCTATCCAATTATAATATTAATTGTATAAATATTATATAAATAAATATAATATAAATTTATAAATATTTGTATTTTCACAATCATTATAAAGTGACTATTTTTCATTTTAACTGCCTATTTTCGGGTTTTTATTGCCTTTTTGACCGCCTAGTTTTGTGTTTTTTTTTTTACTGCCTAATACACGGGCTCTACTAATGACTCTTATTAAAATATTATTGATAAATTAAGCCTCAATTAATCACTATTCCAAAACAAGACCATCCTTAACAACTATAATCCTTGAAGCTTCAACCTTTCCAACCAATCAAACCTTCACTAGTAACATCTTTCGAAGACAGTAGTTCCAATCCCACATTATTCGTTAATATAACCAGTAGAAGCACTACAATACCTGCATTACATGACTAGTTGTGTTCAGGTTTGGGGGGGGGGGGGTGGTATTGATAGGGGGAGGGGGGAGCCTGTACCTACAACGGAAATGAAAGGTCAATGTGATTCAGGTCAGCCGTAGTCTAAGTAAGGCCGAAATTCGAACAAGCAACAAAATAAGAAAGTTCAATGACATAGTTTGGTAGTCTAGCTGACGGTTCTAGCTTCTAGTAGAATCCAACACCTACATCCTACGTTAGTGCACGTGTGGTCATTATTATTGTAAAGAGTAGGTTTTTCTTTACCTTATTCATATATGAGAATGTTTAGTAGATCGATTGTATTGCTATCATTGATCAAATGTTTCTAAATCAATAATAGTATTAGTATCACAATGTTACAATACTCAAATTGAAGAGTTCGATAATATGAATAATTATTATTATTAGCGAAATCTCACTGGGAAGACGATAAGCAGCGAGGACTCGGTCACCATTTTTTTTGGATTTCTCTTATCATTCCAATAGTCTTTCTTAGTTATTATTATTTTTATTATCATCAAATCAATAATATGAATTAGAAATGAAACAACTACTGTATTAGATCAAAGATATACAATAGCAACACTTACACCAACCAGCTGATTACTATTCAATTGTAACAGTCAGGTTAGGTTAGGTTAGGTTATTCCAATAAAAAGTTTGATTCACAACTTCATTGATCCTTGAAATGGTCCAAGGTACAGTAGAAACAATTAGTCTGGGCGCATGGCTCTGGTTTCACTACTAGCCGTCCTGTAAAAGTTGACTAGTTGACCTTGAAGACATCTGCAGCGTCGCATGGGCCACATGTTTTTCGAAATGAGCGATAAACACTCCCCTCGCCATGGCTGACTACCAAATGGCCGTGCGCCCAGACTAATTGTTTCTACTGTACTGTGCGAGACTAAGCTCCGTGTCCCTGACGGCTGAAGAGGAGAGACGAAGAACACTATACTGGGCAGCGCGGACGCACGCACAGAGACGCACAACTGCATTGCTTTTGCGATGACATAGTGACGTAGTGCATTCCTCCGAGGGACATGGAGCTCAGTCTCGCACAGTAATATAGGAAGATTATTCAAATAGTGAAATAGAACATATGAAACTAAACCTGTATTCTCGTAGATTTGTAAGTCGTAGCATCCACTACTCATCTGCAATTAAAACCTCTTATTTTCAACAATACAAAAAAATTTATAAAAAGTTTTAATTCAAATAAGCAAGTTCCAATACCTACATAGCAGTTTACAAACTATTAATTTCATCAGTAGTTGTATTCATAGTTATCATGAAATCTTATGAAGGTTATTGCTTGTAGAATGTACTTCTAATTTGTCAATTGCTCTGTAACAGACAAGGCATATGAACCAGAGTGTGAAATTTTGCTTGTAGATTCATTGACGAATAGAGATTTAAAAAATTTGTGTGTAATACCAATAATATCAAGTTTGGCATTCCTTGTTTTGGTTTAGTCTAGTAGATAATTAGATAAATTAAAATAATAAATAACACCAGATTCTTGGAATATTACTATTTTTAAAGAATCCAAGCAACCTGAATATTTGAAAACACAAATTTTTGTGCGCAAAAGTTTGTTTTACAAAATTTATCTTATTTCAGGGGGGAAGATGGTAGGCTTATATACATCACTGTGTAGATTGCACTTCTGATTTGTAAATTTTTCCCTAACAAGCAACTATGATCTGAATAAAATTTATTAAAGTACCATCTTATAAAGCACAATCTAGCCTTCTCCAATTTAAAAAGCAAATACACACAATCAATCAATGCAGTTTATTCAGCTGATAACGCAGGTTCAAGACAATTGACATTCATTTTATTATTTGTGAGAAGTCACTTGTTAAATAGGCGACGACAGAGCCTCTAACTAAACTCGTAGAACAGACCACATTGCCTAGAGCGAAGCCTGATTTATTAATGCATCTGTTTTTTGTGCATTGTTAACCGGATCCTATTTTTTATCGCTGACTACAGTTGAGAATCTTTTGACTATAGTATTGACATATAACTATTATTTAAATATTTTTTTAAAGGCAATAGTTGAAGTCAATGATAGAAAGAAAGAAGCACAGAACTGCATTGGAGTTGAATTCAATGCTTGATAAAACAACAGACCAGAATGACATACGAAGAGTCTGAAGAAGAATGATGGATTGAGTGAACTCAATTCTGCTTTTAATTTTTTTTGTCTCCTCTTATTGTATTTTTTCTCGTCTACCAGTCTATTGTCTTAGTAGAGATCTTTTGTATTTTCTAGGAGGCATAAAAATAAAAGAATATGTCGCCGCAAACGGATGTACGTACTGGTGCATCGTATAGTAATCATAATAATATCTAGTGACTATGGGGTGGCTCAGGTCTGGTGTCAGAGCTATCAGGTCACACCTGAACGAAGTTCAGGGCCTCTGAGGTGAGTTAACGACTGTTTTTTAGGCAGTCGGGACCGACGGGCTTAACGTGTCCTCCGAAACACATCGTACAGTACGGAGCTTGCATATTAAACTATTTTTTGATAAGAACAGAATTGCCTTAAACGTAAAAAAACAAAATTGAAGAAAAAATCGATAATAATTATTCATGTTATTATTATTTATCCAGGTTGAATTCCTTCATTCAACTTTTTTAAAGTGTAGGAACATTTATTTCCATGTCTAAAACGTAGAACGTTGATATACAGATATCACTGTGAGCTAACAATATTTTGTGAGCTTTTTGAACTCTCTAAATAATAAAAAAGGTTCATATGAACATAGGTCCGGAAATGCTTCGTTACAGAGTTGAAGATGGCAGAAGCTAGCAGCTAGTCCCATGAATTTACTCATTCAGAAACTTGTATTGCCTTTGTTTTAGTTTCATTTGGTAAAGAACTACGTAAAATGGGCTGAAAAATCAAATAAAACAAGTTAGAAGTTGATAATACACGAATTTATGAAATATTCAAGAAAATATGTACCAAATTTTCGTTTTTCAAGTTGGGAGTGGATAAACTTGATTAGTTACGCAATTAACATCCAGTTTCTTCTGACAATCTTGTAGACAATTTAATTTAAAAGAAATAAAGTATCAAAAAGATACAAATTCCATAAAATTAGGATTCCAATAAATCAAACCATATATATTTTTAAATAATAGGAATAGCAAGCTGTGCAAAATGAAATGATTGATCGAATAAAAGCCGTTTTTATGAAATCTGGATGTGTTTTTTGCTGTGCGATTATATGACATTTTTTGTTCAGAAATGAATTCTCTACAAGTTCCGTTTGAAGAAACTACAAGTTCATTCAACAAATTTGAAACAAAGTTTATCCATTTTAAACATGAAAAAACGTGTTTCTGGTACATTCTTGCATATTTTCTTAAATATCTCAAAAATTACTTTAGTCACCGATTTCTAACTTGTTAAATTCGATTTTCCAGCTTTTTTTACATAGAACCTTACCAAATTCAAACTGTAATGAAGGCACTACCAATTTCCGAATGAGAGAATTGATACGGCTAGTTGCTAACTTCCACCATCTTTAAATCTGTAACGAAGCATTTCCGGACCTATATTTATATACAGTTTTTTTATTATTTTCCTGAGTACAAAAAGCCCACCAAGCATTAATAACTCTATACAAAACACTCTGAATAATAAAGTAAAGGCAATGCTGTTGAATATATTCGAGCGTATTACGACTGTAGGAACATTTTATTACTTCGCTTGATGGAGTGGAGGGAATGGAGAGAAATGAAGAAGAAAGAGGATAAAAAAGTAAGGGTTATTAGATATTTTAAGGGACAAAGAACTCACTTTCATACAAAATATTCAATGTAAACATGCACGCTATACGAAGTTTAAGAGAAAATTGCAAGGAACACTGCCAAGAATTCAGAGAACGCGTTTGTTTTGAAAGCAAGTGAAGTAAGCTGCTTTTGTAGAAGATTTAGTTGGCAAGGAACTTAGATTATACCTGTAGTTGACGGATTTGGATCGTGTAGAGAAATAAAAAGAAAGAGATTATGTAAAGAGAAGTGGAGGAGAAAAGCTGAAAAGGGAGGAGAAAAAAGGACAGGGTAGAAGAGAGCGAGAGAATCAAGAAAGAAAAGACAAGATGAAAGATGATGGGGGATGAAAGAGAAGAAAATGAGGGAGATGAAGAAGAGAATAAAAGAAGTTAAGAAAAGAAAAGAGAGAGTAGAGAAGATGGAGGAGGAATATTCTCATAGTGAAGAGAGAAAATGGAAGACAGAAGAAAAGAGATTGGAAAAGGAAATAGAGAAGAAAGAGAATAAAAGAAGTTTGAAAATAAAAGAGAGAGAGAGTATATGACAACGAGAGGAGATGGAGGAGGAATATTCTGAAAGTGGAGAGAAGATGAAACAAGATGACGTTTGAAGAGAAGAAAATAGAGAAGGAAATGATCAAAGATCGTGAGGAACAGAAAAAGAAAAACTATGGTAAAAGAGAATGAGATAAGAAGAAGGAGGATAAAGAAAGTGGAAAGAAGATGAAACTAAGATGAAGGTGAAAGAGAAAAAATGAAGAAATTTGAGAGAAAATAACGTGAGTAACAGAAGAAAAAAGTGTGAAGAAGTAATAAGGGAACGAGAAAAGAAAGAAGAGGTTGAAGAAAGGAAGAATGAATGTATTGAATGAAAGGAGAAATAAATTTCCTCTTTGATGAAGACAAAAATTCAGATGAAACAAAATGAGAAAAGAGAAAGAATAAATAGGAGGAAAGAAGCTAAAAAAGAGGGAGAAATAAGTGAGAAAAAAAACCAGATCATGTTGATAAGTAAAAAAAGAAGAGGAAGAAATAGAGATTAGGAGTGAAAGAAGGAATAAGTGAGAAGATAGTATTACAATCAAATTTTGAATGAGGTTTAATAGGGATGGATGGGAAGAGGAAGAAAACAAGAGAAGAAAGTAAGAAGTTATAGTATAAGAAGAAGTAAAAGAAAAACAACAATACATATTTGTAAAACTCACCAAAATGCTACTCAAGTGAAATAAATTGTCAACTTACCTGAAAAGGAAAAAAATCATTAGAACATCCATTTTAATTCACATTATTACATCAAAATTCCAATACTTATTCACATAAAAGCATAAGAAGAGAAAGAAAGAAGTAAAGAATATCAGAAGAAGTTAGAGAAAGAGAAACAGAGAGCATGAGATCAAACTAGCTACTCATCGTATTGGATCACTCAAATATTCAAAAGTAAAAATTTAAATTTTCTTAGTAGAGATTATTCACTACATTATTCATTTAAATTTGTTTTTTTTTATTAAAAATTAAAAAAATATTATTCACTCAAAATTATATTGAATGGAGCTAATGAAAAAGTTGTAAAAACTTAGAGTAAAGCAAGATGAAGAATTTGCATGGAAAATGACGGAATAATTTGACAACATATTGAATCAGTCAATAATTTTTCCTATAATAATTATGACCTTACATCTTACTTACCTCAGACATCAGATTATTCAATTTTATTTCAATTATTATAACACCAAACCCACTTAATCACTCTTGACAAGAGTTGGCAGTTGAAAGTATTTTTGATTTAATCAAAACACAATAAGAGTGCAAGTTTCATTACTTGTTTCAAGTGCACTTGAGTTACTAGCCAAGAATGTCTTCTTGATGCTGTAATAATACGGTAATAATTGCTTGGGAAATGAGAAGATTGCCAATAATCTACAACTCCAAATTTGATGCAGATTTGGCATCAAGAGCAAGTATTCTTAACAATCTATTAGTGGCAGTCTCTTGAGATTTAAACCCAAATTTAGTTTTATTAGCTGTTAGGAGAATTTCAACAATAATAACAATTATTAGGTAGTTCGAAATCCACTTGGAATAGATTGATTGCTTCAAGTGTAATGAAAAAAATATTGACGTTTTCAGGGAATATAAATTTGTCTGAGAACTAACCTCAAAGTTTTGGAAAATGTAACAAAGTGAAAACTTGCGAAGAGAGCAGTTCTGGACTATTTTGCATCTTTGCATTCATTGTATTATTTTTATCTCTATAAATAAAAAAATAAATAAATAAAAACATAATTAAATAAATGAATAAAAATGGTGGCCCACCACTATAACATTTTTAACATTATTTAATTCATTACCTACATTTCAGACTCGAGTGAATATCTTTTTTATTGTTTCTACAGAATGGTTACACGAAAATAATAATAAAATCTTAATAAGCCTGAATAAAATATAATAAATATGTCAATAAAATAATAAACTTAAGTGATTTACCATGTCATTTTTCTTACTTAAGTAGTGTACACAAACACATACTTAAATAATGTCATAAGTTGATAAAGTATAACATAACCTATCCCAATTGCATCAATAATTATGACAGCTTGCAGAAAACAGCATCATAGGTTAATAATAACTGTAATTCAACAGGAAGTACAGTATATGTTCAACGATAGAAATTATTTAGTTAGAAACAAACAGAATTTAGAATCCGTTTGAAACAGAGACCTTAGCTGAGTGAGATTTTATATTTATTTAATAGTACAGTTTATTAAACATCTCATAGTGCTGCTCAATCAATGGATCATTTAAAGTAGATCCCTTCAAGTCATAAATAATTTCACATTGTAATAACGTCATTGTGCCTGAATCCATCAATATTTTGGCAAAGTTACTTCCTAAATAAAAATAAATTATGGCTTCTAGCGTCTTATTCTTTAAAAACACAGTTTGATGTCAACACAGTTTATGATATCGTATTGATCTCTCATTATGACAATAAATTAATAGATCAATTCAGATATAATTTTTGGTATTACATCAATAAATCTAACATGGATATCATAAATCACTCATTGTAATTTTGTCCCAAAAAATAAAATATATTTATTTATTCATTTATTACACAAAACACAATCAAGCAAAGATACAACTGGCCCACAATACAGATACAACATAGATTATAGATACAGATACAACATACAACAGAAACAGATAAAACAAGCCCACAATTGCTTTCTTTACACATTTTTAAATGAAAAATCGAAATTCAAGGTTATGTCCAAGTTGAACTAGGAGCTCCACTTTGAAATACAATTACTGATTCTTTCCAAAACAAAAATATCAATTCTTTCAAAACGTGAACTTTAAATCTTTAAATAATAATAATAATAATGATAATAATAATAATAATAATAATAATAATAATAATAATAATAATAATAATAATAATAATAATAATAATAATAATAATAATAATAATAATAATAATGAGTGTATGGCTTTTAATGGTGGGGAGATCCCTCACGGGTAGTTCCACCTCCCTGTTTGAGCCATGCTATGGGGAACATGGTGGGCCTACTATTTTAGGTGAATTCCGAACCACTGGGTCAGTGATAATAATTAATTATTTATTATACTTCTGCTGTCCCTAAATTTCAAATAAGCACACTTCACTGGCAAAAGCATTAGTTATTACATTCAAAGAAGAATTCTCACATTTCACATGGATGAAACTGGTTATTGAAAACTATAATCCAAAATAGCACACGGAGGTCATAGACAGAAAAGTCATAAATCATGAAACGTCACTTGCATAATATAGTCTACCTACACAAGTGACTGAACACTGAGGTTGCATCAGTTGAGACGTTTTGTTCAGGTAATGTGCGTCAGTTAGCTACGCTATGCTCTTGAATTTTTGACACAGCCACTATGGCAAGGACTTAACGGTAATGACACTTTGTAATAGTGTTATTGTCCTGAACTGTAACCAGTGTTCTACCACCTACTGAGATTTTTATCGTCCTACCCCGCGCTCCCCCGCCACATTCAGCTCATTGTCATTAACATGTACTGTTATTGCTTTGTTAGTTCGGTTTCCTCAAGACATATCAACATAAAGAATATCCATTTTAAAATGAGTGGGTTTATCCTGGTGTAGGTTATATTGTGTATGGTAGTAAAGCTTACATGTTTAGATACATGGAAAATATTTCAAAAGGTCAGGTCCTAGAAATAAATAAGCATCAGTAAGATTAAGTATGTTTATTTTTAAATGATTGTGCTCCTAAAATGAAATGAACATAAATCAGATTAAGGATATCCATTTTGAAATGAGCAGATTCATCCTAGTGCAGGTTAGGTAAATGGAAGATATTTTAAGAGGTCGGGCCCTAGAAACAAGCACCAATAAGATTGGATATTTATTTTTGAATGATTAAGCTCCTAAATGAAATGAACATAAATAAGATTAAGGATATCCATTTTGAATTGAGTGGATTCATCCTAGTGTAGGTTAGGTAAATGGAAGTTACTGTATCTCAACAGGTCGGGCCCTAGAAACAAATAAACATCAATAAAATTGAGTATATTAATTTTAAATGTTTGTGCCCCTAAAAGGAAATTATCATATTGATTCTTTTTGTTTTTTTGGAGCTCCGATTGAGCTCGGTATGACGAGCTTCCATTTCATATTTCTCTTTAGATCTAGGTACTTTAAAAGGTGCATCAGTCATCCTGTAGACTCATTCCTCGCGCACAGGTAGCAATGCCCATACAGGAATGCAGGAATAATGTTATTTCATATACTTTTTAGTGGTACGATGGTATAATTATAGAATTTCAACCATTAAATAATAATTATCCTGCTAAATGACGTTACCAAGTGCACTATAACATATGTATTGGAATTTTAAAAAATTATTACAATTTAATTGAATAAGATTGAGGCTACCTATTTCAAAATGAGAGTTTATACTGGTGTAGTTAGGTATATAATAATATTCCTGAAGGTCGGTATTCTCAAGATGAATGAGAATGAATAAGATTGGAGATATCAATTTTAAAATGAGTGATCTTATCCTGGTGTAGTCTACACCTAGGTTGGGTATAGAATATGTTCCAAAAGTCAGCTTCTTCAAGAAATAAATCAGATTGACAATATATTTTAATGATTGAGTTTATTGTGGCGTGGATTTGACAAAAAAAAAAAAAAAATGGGAGTTAAGTATTGGATGAATTCCAAGTCATTTTATAGACTAATATTAGCTTTTAGATTTTTATACTGGAAATACTTATTTTCTTGTATTTTTTTAATAGAAGAGCAGAGATATCTTGTTCTAGTGTAGGTCATGTATATTGAAAGTATTCTAGATATGAATTAAGCAGCTTACAAGATGAGTTTGTTATACGTTGACACATAAGACTTATTGCATATTGACCTATATGTTTTTATCAAGTGATGGTATTTTTTTATGATTAAATTGAATTTATTACTATCAATTTTGACAGAATTTTTCTATTTTTTCTGACAGATTATATGTTTTTGACAAACTTATACTGTCTTAATAGTTTAGTGATGATGCACAATATTTGTTATATGTATGATATAAGTATGCAGGCCTATGTACAAAAGCATATGCAAATAAATGAACTGAATATAGGAAAATACTTATAAGGAGATATCATTATTATAGAGTGGTATTAAGTTGGGTTGGGTGTTGAGAAATTCTTCCCAGGTCACTAAAATAAACGCTATAAACTCTTAAAATATATAGACTTGTTATTAAAATAACAAAAGATCAGTGATTGCTAAGGTCATGGCCATTTCACTTAGTATACGATTGCAGATATCAAATATTTAATTGAAGCAGCATCCGGCTTATTTAAAAGTGTTTGGAGCGGTTGAAACAGTTTGTTACATTGTTTGTTACAAAGCAGCGACGAATGTTCAGGTTGTTAATATTTTATTAGACCTATCCTTTTAGATTTTAGTTATACGTTTGTAGCTGTGGGATAACTATAGGATTAGTCTGGATGAGGGGGGACCAATGATGTTATGTTTGTGATGGGGTGGGGGCCACTATATCCTGTAATCATAGGAGGAGAGGAAGGGGCTCTCAATTCAGTAATTTTAAGACAATATCTATAGTTATTTCTTCTAAAAAGGGCGGTTCGGGGGTGCTACCCCAGGAAACGATTGAAAATAGTCAATCTAAAACCACATTTTAAGCGATTCTAGACATGAATTTATCCATTATAACATTATTTTAGCCCACATTGTTCGTCAAACGAACTTTTATCTTGTTTTTGCATCATTGAGATCCAGAGTTATGCGCTAAAAATGTATTTTTTAAGTAGTAGGCGGCTCTTGTAGAGCAGTGTTGGTTGGAGCACTTGTCTAATAAAATAAGGCTCTAGCTGGCTTCGTTTCCTACAACCTTGGGTTCGAATCTCATTCCGGCATGGATGTTCCCCATCATTCTCCTCATTACCTACGCATAAGTCTTCAGGTGCATGTGGAAATCATCAGCAATAATAAAGTGCAAAACCTAATAAAATCAGCCCTACTTTAACTGTTCTCACTGTTATTTTTAATTCCCCCCCCCCTGATTGAGGTACCGAATTTAAAATTGAATTTGTAAGGGGATTCAAGGACACTCCCTCAGAATTTATTTTAAAAGTAGTCCCTCTAAAACTATATCTTTAGCGATTCCAAACACCTCCTTTTGTCAAAAATCGTCTCTCAAGACTTTGGATATTTTGAAAATTTGACTCGTGGTCTGGGGGGGCCTATTCCTCTGATCCTTCCCTTAGTTAAACCACTGGTTTTTAGTTCTTTTGGGTTGAATATCCATTGGAAACATTGAAATTTGATCTGCTAGCTCCACAGATTAAACTTGGTGTTCTAGAGTTTTTGTTATATTTTCATTTTTTTTTTCAGTTTATTCAACTGGGGACTAAGCTGAGGTATGGGAAGTTCTCTCCATAGAGCCACATATATATGGGTTATATTATACACATGTAAATGAATAATTTTTTAATTTTATAAAACCAAGAAAAATAAGACTTCCCCTTTTTTCAATTTTCAAGAAAATTATCATCTAATAGTTTCCTACTTATTTTTTAGAACAAAAATAGCTACTGTAATATTCATATAACTTGGCAGCGTGTAGAAGATGGGAGCACTTGCTAGATCTGAACCCAACTGCTGCCAAGTTATATGAAAACTACAGTATGTTAGTCTATAATAATATTGACAGCCCTGAGAAAAAGTTATAATTTAAGTCTTTAAATATTCTTATGATTTAAGTCTATAATTTGAAAATATTCCTGTGAGAAAAGATTCAAACGATGTGTTTCCTATTATGTTTATTATGCCGTTCATCAACATTACAGAAATTCGCATTTAGTTCCATTATAGCAAATGCTCATTTGTACCATTTCCAATCTCAATATTTGTCAAGTTTTTAATGGCATTCTCTAATAACTGTCCACTTAAATGAAGTGGGAAATCACAAACAGTGAATAAATTTATTGATATTGGGATTAATCAGTCAAGGGCACTCACAATGCTTAAAAATACTTGAGAACAACTACTGCGTATTTTTAAACAAGAGTTTGCGATTTTTTTATTGCAACTACTGCGTATTTTTAAACAAGAGTTTGCGAATTTTTTATTGCGTCTCTTCAATCTCTTTTTGTATTGAATTGTATTTAAAAAAAATAATAATGTTATTTTTAAACTGTCTTGTAGAGAGTGGACGCAGGAAGACAAGGAAAGACACTGAAAAAATGAAGGAAGCATGGGCAAAGAAGCTGATTGGGCGTGCTCTCTAAACAGCTATTCGGAAATAAACTATCTTGGAAAACAGTAAGGTAAGTCCTATCATAGCAGAAACAGATGAAGCTTTGTTTAATGTTATTTGGGAAAATTTGTGAGGGATTTATATCCCCTTTATCATCCTCTCGGTTAGTGCCTAGTGTGCGGTAAGCATGATGATTTTCGGCTATCAAATTTCCAAATAATCAAACCATATATATATATATATATTTTATTATTTTTCAAACCCTTTGTTTAGTGTTGAATTATAAACAGACTAATTTATTTGAAATTCCTTGGAATAAAAATTCATAGGATTGAAAAATCAATTATTTTCTCTTTTTCAAGTGAAAATTATGAGTAGGACTTCCTTAGTGTGAAAAAGATTTGTTGTTTTTTTTAAGATTTGGGTGTAAAACTAGCTCACCTCCTGGAAGTAGGCCTACCTACTCCACATGAATGAGCAAATAAGCGGTCAGACAAGCAAATGGCTCTCCTGTTTTTTTTTCTTGAAGAAAGTTAGAGAGAAGAATTTAATTATAGAATATATAGTTTATAATTATGAAAAATACTTTCACGATAATATTTTGAATAAGTTTAAAACGCACAAATTAAAAAAAAAACACTTATTGCATTAGAATAAAATATATTTAACTAGTCAAAAAATTTAAAAATACATTGACCTTGTTATACATTACAGAAATAATTATAATAAGCGTATGATTTTTATTGCTGGTGGGGAGACCCTCGCCGTTTATGTTATGGGGCACATGGTGGGACTACTATTTTAGGTGGGTTCCGAATCACCGGGTAAGTAATAATAAAGCTGATAACATCAAGTCATTGAAGCAATTACATTACAGAATATTAAAAAAATACAAAGTATAGGCAACAGAAAGGAAGCAGCTACCAATACAATAAGAGATAATACTTTTTGACTACTGTAACATATTATAAGTGTGCTGGGAGCTGACTAGATTTCACACTCTACACTAGCCTAAAAAAGGCATAGTTCTTCAGAAATTCCTTCATTCAATTTTTAAATTCATCTGAGCAGACTCCTAGTTTCCAGTGGCGCACCCAAGGGGTGCTTTGGGTGCTGAAGCCCCTCTCTACTGAAGCCAATTTCTATACAAAGATTCAAATAAAATACTTACTTGAAAAACTCGTTTTAAATAAAATAGAAAGTTGAGTGATTCTCAACTTTAATTAAAAATATATTCACTAATCTGCTCCACGAATTTAGTATTGTTGAAATGGAGGCTTGCTATCCTTATCGCAAGGCAGTTGCCAATGACACCATCAAAGAAAACAGACGGAATGGAATAGCAAGTTTAAATATCCATAGAGAAATAGAAGTTGACCCGGAGCAGGTTATCGAAGTGCTCTTAGGCAAAAGAAAATTGGAAAAATTGGATTTCACTTTGTGAAAACTCTTACAAAGCTTTCACGACAATTTTCACAATGCAGTAATGTAAGCAATTTTTAATACATGCATCCATGAAATTCATACAATTCAGCATTTGTTAATCAAGGTGGCTATTTTTTTTTAATCAGTTCTGTTATTACATAAACCTTGCCAAAGAACACGAATAGCTTAGTTTCGAGAGGATTATTTTTCAAGGATTTTTGAGGGAGAAGGACTCAAGGGGACTTTCTAATGGAATGCCTGATAAAACTGCAGCTATCCTTGTGGCACGTTGCAGTAACTAAAAGTACTAATATTATTGCGAGGTGGAACTACCCGTAAGAGTCTCCCCAACAATAATAATAATAATAATAATTATTTCTCTGGATTATGTAGAACACATCCAGAGGAGTTTATTGATATAGCTCAAACATGACAATATTATTAAATATAAAACACAGTGATTTCATTGCTAAATTTGAAAAAAATATGATTCCCCACTATAAAATTATGTGTTGGGGTGATCATCAATATAAACCTTAGATGAAGCTAATACTATTCCTAACTAGCCATTATAACTATTACAATAATAAAAACTATTTACTACCTAAAACTACCTAAGTATGCATAATCGTATTTCTATTCACATCCTATTTACTATGAGCTCCTCACTACGGTGGACACCAATATTATATAACCAATTCCTTATTTTTTTTTTAAATCTATTATTATTGCTTTCTTCTTTTATTTCCAGTGGAATTCTATTAATTGTAAATTGTTGGCCCTAAATATCCTATTGATCTTTGCCCAAATGCTGTGTTCATTCTGGGTACATCCTGATAATTGAGGCTTCTTATTCTAGTATTGTGGCTATGAGTTACAATATTATTTTCATTATCATTTTTCTTTATATGAGTGATTAACAACAAAATATACAATTGCCTAACACTAAGTATTCTGTTTTCCATGAATAGTTCGCTGGTTGGGAAGCGGGCCTCCCTATTCCCCATTATTTCAAAATACGTTTTTGAATTTTGAAAATTGGATCCACAAAACTATAATTTGCGGATCCCCAAACTAACAGACCATATCTTATAAGAGATTCAACTAATGTAAAATACACTGTTTTTATAATTTCTTTATTAATTATATGCCTCAGCTGATAAAATTTATATATTAGCTTCCTTATTTTTGCAGTTGTGTATGATATGTGCTTATCCCATTTTAATAAGTCATCTACTATTATTCCAAGATATTTAATACTATCTGAGCGTTCTATCAGTGGGCAATTACAATTGTTATTAATTCTATCACAATAATGAAGTTTTATCAATGTCTTACGTGGTTTGGTACTATCAGTTAAAGAAAATGTTAAAAATTTGGTTTTTTCTGCATTCAATGAGAGTAAATTATTTCCCAGCCATCTAGTGATTTTTGAAAGTTCTGTTTCGACTATTTGAAATACTTCTTCCCAGTTATTTCCCTGAAAGAGGAGTGCTGTGTCGTCTGCAAAGGCTATCACCCTACCTTGGATTTGGATGGAGCACAGCTCATTTGCAAATATTGAATACAAAATTGGGCCCAGAACAGTCCCTTGTTATGTAACAATAAAAGCCATACCCTTATTATTATTTTTTACAATATTAATTTGGACTTTGAACTTTGTTATGTAACAGGTAACTTGACTCCCCTTCTCTGGGGGGGGGGGGACACTGACAACTCCAATAGTTTTCACTCCCCCCCCCCTGACTGGGTCATTTCTGGGGGCGCCACTTCTTGTTTCATAGACAATTCATTAAAAAAAAATAATAAAATAAATGAGAAAAATAAAAAATAAAATAAAATAAGCTGATGTTTCTAAGTAAGAACAGAATTAGAATAGCCATTTTGCAGACTCAGAACTATTTCAATAAGCTGAATTCCCTTCTATAATAGAAAAATCTAACTAATTATTATAGAAAAATTGATTTGTAAAACTATGTCACCAACATCAAAATCAATCGGTGGTTGGAATTTGTAGAGAGTAATTAATCTTTTTTACTGGTTCCCTACTACTTTTAAATATTAAATAACTACTTTATTAGTCACAGCTATGTCACCAAAATTAACATCAATATGAATTCCTTTACAGAAAGTACTCATGAATTTTAATTCCAATAATAACTAATCACACAGCTTACTACATTCGCATTCAGTACATGGATCAAACATAAAAGCACATAATTTAAACGAGACTCATTGAGCAAACCGCATTTGTGACATTCATGTAAACGGAGCTGTTTCACAGGTTGACATTTAATGTCAATTCATCATCCGACATATAGGACATAGAAGACATACGCATGCATCTTGTTGCATACTCGATGAGTGAGTGACCTTCCCGCTCAGCTCTAATGAAGAGAGTTGCGATGTCTATGAAAGTGACTTATCATTGAATCTTTAGTGGCTTTAAAAATTCTATGACCCAATTGTCATGTAAATGTTATCAAGTGAGAACGCAAGTTGTTTTACATGCAACAAGGCATTATCTGGATTTTACATCTCTTGAAAATAAACTATTCTTGAGCATAGAAATAAATTAAATAATGAATAAGAATGATGTTACTCTCATATTACGTGGGTAATCATAGTTAAAAGGGGATTTCAACCCCACACATTTTTTTTTTTTTTTTTTTAGGATGAAGCCCACATAGGTCTGAGACCTGTGCGTGGGTAACGAGTTGGATAATAGTGATTGATGAGTTGGACCTACGGTTTTAGGTGGGTTTCGAACCACCGGGTTATTTATACCTTTTTTTAAAATTATGTATCAGTTTTTCACTTATGATATTTTTTAAATTGTAATTTAATAATTCTGTTTTTGCATGTTTATGTATAAGTAAGTTTTGTATGAATAGATAAATAAATAAAATGTCACAGCCACTTTCATACTTTCAAAACTTACAGTTTTGAAAAATGTAAAAATAAAATAAGAAATCGGGCTTGGAGGACCACTGAATTTATTTGTGCCAAATTTAGTGTTCCAAATCAGTGCCGTTTCTGTGAAATCCGCAAGACTGATACACACATACACAAACCTACTCTATAGATGTGATACTATAATTCATTTTGACATCCATGTCAATTTCAATGTGAATCGAACTAAAACTAAAATACAGAGTGGTAGCTTAATTAATATGAGTTCTCAGGTTAGTTTAGTCAATGAATACAGATACTATAGTATACTACTAGTATCTGTATTCATTGGTTTAGTTCATACTATTGATTTTTTTGAAGATAAAGCCTACATAGGTATGAGACTTGTGCGTGGGTAATGAATTGGATGATGGCAATTGATGAGTTGAGCTAGATTATGTGTAAGAGATTTCACAGCATAGAACACAGTCCAGAACGGTATAATTATATTATGCTACTCTGTATTTTAGTTTTGAAAATAAAAATTAAACTTTTTATAAACTAATTTTTAACCGACTTCCAAAAAGAAAAAGGTTACTATATTCGACCTGTTTTTTTTTTATTTTTGTACATTAATCATTCAAACAATATTTAACCCATTTCGATGATTTTTTTTTTAAATGAAAGAGCATCGCTCAGCGGTGGTCCCATCCAAGTTTCGCAAGGATCGGCCCAATACTTAGCCCAATATTAAACAAAAAGGAGCATTTTTTGATGTCTTCATTTCAATCAAGTTTGAATAGGATAGTTCCACACATAACCGACAATCGGATAACCGGTGTCGTTTACCAGGCTGATCATTGTATCATATGGAGCACTTCACATCTAGATGGTTTTCGAAATCATATGATGCAATGCAATTATGCCGGGTAAACGACATCGGTTACCCAAAGCTGGTTCAGTATGAAACAAGCCTGTAATGTCCCGTTTTGACCAATCTCGTGAACTTAATTTGAATCGAGAATAAGAAGAATATAATATTTCTGTCCATATGTTCATATGAAAATTGTAAATAATTTAGTTAATGTTATTGAGTCATAGGAATAAGGTTATTTAGTTTCAATCATAAGTTGGAGAATTTGGAAAAACAGCTGATCTCAGAAGTATTTTTAGTTTTGCTGCTGTGATGGATTAAGAATATTTATTCGCCATTAAATACATGTCTGTACAATAGGCTGTTTTGAGGTTATGTTTGATGATCCTTTTGTACTAGCTCAAAGTTTATGTTTTTCATATTAAAAAAATCTATATGACTAATATCACGAAAAATATTGTACATAACTTGTCTGGGAAGATGTTTACCATACTCGTATGATAATACCGCACTGAACTTCATCTCCTGCGTTAAATTATCATATTTTCAGTAAACACAATTACCCACACTTGTAATGTAATATAGGCCTACTATTTCAGTGTAGAAGTGTAGGTATATTCTGAAAGGGACCACATCAAAATGAATCAAAAGCCATTTCACTTTTAAGAAGCTTTTCGCTATTATAATTTTCCTAAATACAATATTCCACATTACATAAAACGTTGTAGAATTTTCCTTAGTTTATCTTTCTTATAAGTGGATTTTTAGTTACTTAAGTTTGGATGTTATGAATTGATTATTGGCTTGCTAATTTGATAAATATTTCATAATCGAGGCTTTAAGAAATTTCTCATGTTTTCAAAGTTTGAAAATTCAACTAAAAAGCTTAAAATAAAACATATTTTAAAACAAAAAAGAAACCGACTTCAGTGAAATGATAAAATACTCACGTACTAAAAAGTTTAAAATAAAGTAATTACTTTAAACTGAGAAAATTTTTAATTTCATACAAGTAATCTTTTGAGGTCGGCGCCAAATTTCCCATAAACTTTTAAAATATAACAGAATTACTCTGTGATGTCTTCCATGACGAAATAATTGAACAATCTAATATCAATTTCAGAAAAGTGAGTGTAAATCACATATTTAATTGAAATACAGTGTTAGTTTTGATATTAGATAGAATATCTTATCAATCACTATATTTCAGTAAAAGTGAGTGTAAATCACATAGTTTATTGAAATACAGTGTTAGTTTTGATATTAGATAGAATTTCTTATCAATCACTTCCCGGTGGTTCGGAACCCACCTAAAACTGTAGGTCCAAATCATCAATCACCATCATCCAACTCATTACACACGCACAGGTCTCAGACATATGTGGGCTTCATCCTAAAAAAGAATTTATAACATATTTGGCGCCGACTTCAAAAGATTACTTGTATGAAATTAAAAAATTTCTCAGTTTGAAGTAAATAATTTATTTCAAACTTTTTGGTAGGTGAGTATTTTATCATTTCACTGAAGTCGGTTTCTTTTTTTGTTTTAAAATATGTTTTATTTAGTTTTAGCTTGCTTATTATTTATATTGGATAGTAGAAACAATAGTATCTTTTTTATAATGGTGGGCGAATGATGGAGATAGGAATAGGCTATAAGTAGGATGATAAGCAATTAAGGGAATGAGAGAGAAGGAATATAAACTTGAGTAAAAATGAAGAGGAGAATGTGTTGAAGGGCATTCGAAGACCTATTAGCACATAGAAGTGATTGGGAAATAGGAAATAACGAAAAACATTGGAATGGAAGACGTTTAAAATGGCAGGTGAAAGGTAAAAAAATGAGGATATGAGTGAGAAGGAAGTGATATAAAATAGAAAGAAAAGGAAGCAAAAAATCTTTTGACATATCATTGTTTCAAACTGGGAATGAGAAATCTGGTTCACTGAGTGACACAATGATTTGAATAAATAAGAGCAGTGTCTTCCACAATTCCGTTATGCCATCATTTGAGCATGAGCAAGAGATAGTGAGGGTGTAGAAGAAACGCAGCATCTCCTCAAATAAATAGCACAGATTGTTTGAATTCAAATGAAGCATCTGAGATTCACATCACGTACCTTCATGAAAGTACTGCTACATATACTCATCCACGACATATGCTAATATTCACATATGATGATATGATCCTATTCACAATTGGAGGCTGCTTTCAAGAACAGTTCTACGAAATAGTTCTTCATCGTCTCATCATTCTTCTTCCATTTCCTCTTTCTTCTTCTTCTTCTTTTTCCTCTTCCTCCTCGTCCTGTTTTTCATTCTTCTTCCTCAACTCATTCTCCATCTTCCTCTTCCTTCTTCTTCTATTTCTTGTTTTTCCTCTTCTTTTTCCTCGTCCTCTCTCATTAGCTCCTCCTAATTGTAAGAGAGGGACCCCGTCCCTAACTTCGCCTTTTCATACAAATGTATCACCAAGCTTTTTTCTTTTTTTTTCTATATACAATATATATATTAATATAATTTTCAGTCATAATTTCATGTTTGTACATAGATGAACAGTTTATGTAATAAGTAACTGATAATGTTCTATGTAATAATACTTGATGATGCCTATATATGTATTGTATTTTATACTAGTAACTGTTCAACTATTATTTGCATGAATAAAGAAATCAATCAATCAATCTTCTCCGTCTTTTTTCATCTTTTTCTTGTTTCACATCTTCTTCTCATTCTTCTGTTTCCTCTTTCTTCTCCGTCTTTTTTTCTTAATCTTTTTATTATTCCACTTCTTCTCATTCTATTTTCCCTCTTCTTCTTCGTCTTCTCATCCTTCTCTTTATTCTTCGTCCACTATTTCCTCTTTCTTCTTCTTCAACATCTACTTTTTCCTCTTCTTCCTCCTCGTCCTCTTTTTCATTCTTCTTTCAGAAATCATTCTTCATCTTCCACTTCCTTCTTCTTCTATTTCTTGTTTTCCCTCTTCTTTTTCCTCGTCCTCTCTCATTAGCTCCTTCTTCTCCGTCTTTTTTCATCTTTTTCTTGTTCCACATCTTCTTCTCATTCTTATTTTTCCTCTTCTTCTTCGTCTCCTCATTCTTATTCTACTATTATTCTAATATTTCCTTTTCTTCTTCTTCTTCTTCTTCTTCTTCTTCTTCACCCCCTCTCCTATCTTTTTGTTCATCCCCACTCCTTTCTTCTTCTTTTTAACTCATTATTCATCTTCCCCTTCCTTCTTCTTCTACATCCTGTTCTTCCTCTTCTTCTTGCTCATCCTCATTCTCAATCTTCTTCTTCTTTTTCTTCTCCGTCTTTTTTCTTAATCCTTTTATTATTTCACTTCTTCCTCTCATTCTTATTTTTCTCTTCTTCTTCGTCTCCTCATTCTTATTCTACTATTCTTCTCATATTTCCTCTTTCTTCTTCGTCTTCTTCTTCACCACCCCTCCTTTTTTCTTCTTCATCACCTCTCCTTTCTTCTTCTTCTTTTTTACTCATTATTAATCTCCCTCTTCCTTCTTCTTATACTTCTTGTTCTTCCTCCTCCTCTTTCTCAATCTTCTCCGTCTTTTTTTCTTAATATTTTTATTATTTTAGTTCTTCTCATTCTTATTTTCCTCTTCTTCTTCGTCTTCTCATCCTTCTCTTTATTCTTCTTCGTCTCATCATTCTTCTTCTACTATTTCCTCGTTCTTCATCTTCTACATCTTCTTTTTCATCTTCTTCTACTTGTTCTTCTCATCCGCCTTCTTCTTCTTCTTCATCACCCTCTCCTTTCTCCTACTTACTGTACATCTTCATCCCCTCCTCCTCCTCTTTCCTTCTTCTTTTTCTTCTTCTTCTCCTCCTCCTTTTCTTCTTCTTCTCCTCCTTTTCTTCTTTTTCTTCTTCTTCTCCGTTTCTCTTCATGGGACCTGGGTTGCAAATTGTCATAACTTCTCACGATTAATTAGTGTATATCCACACAATTTATCAAGTCAACTTTCTCAATATATCCATCTCCTTTACCTCATAATTAAGGAAATATCTCATGGAGAAAATGACTGCATCTGTCCAACCCTAGAGCAAATGCATTTACCTTCTTTGTAAATAGTGATAAGTGATAAGTGAATAGTGATAAGTGATAGCCGCGAGCCGTAGCAGGTATCTGTTCAATCAGATAGATAAGCTGCGTTCTCGTAGGTCCTGTTTGTAACGGTGACCGATTAGATTGGCCAGCAAAAAAGACACTGTTCTCTGCTGAAAATCACTTCCCGGTGGTTCGGAACCCACCTAAAACTGTAGGTCCAACTCATAAATCACCATCATCCAACTCATTACCCACGCACAGGTCTCAGACCTATGTAGGCTTCATCCTCAAAAAAAAAAAAAAATAATAATAATAATATTTCATCAGTATTGTATAGCTTATTGAATAATGTTTCATCCCTCACCAAAATCCATCTAAGAAAATTTGTACAGAATCAACTATCTCAAATTATCTCCTCTTTTCATCATCCATCACCATTATCATTATCATCATTATTTTTTTTTTTACAATTCATAATTTATATTCTCTTATTCTCTGTATTCTCTATCTTATACCTGCTACTTTTATAATAAACTCTTTTCATACTGTCAGAAAAATAACTGCAACTAAATTCAAATAGAACAACTCTCTCCTGAACTATACTGGTTAAGTGTCAAGAATGGACGAATCTTTGTCCAAACTTCGCCATTTCAAGTAATTGCTTCACTCAGATTGTCATTACCATAGTTAATATAATTAAGATCATACAAATGAGATTATTGTACATAATATCTTGCACTATAAAAAATAAACATTATCTGAGTTCACTATAGTATCTATGTGATGTTGATAATTATGTTTATAACCATTCATATGCATAATTTGTAAATTTACATTAATAAAGAAAGATAATCTAATATCTCTCTCTCTCTCACTCTCTCAATCTCTCGCCATTTCATGTAATTGCATCACTCAGATTGTCATTACCATAGTTAATATCATTAAGATCATACAAATGAGATCATTGTACATAATATTTTGCTCTATAAAAAATAAACATTATCTGAGTTCACTATAGTATCTATGTGATGTTGATAATCTTGTTTATAATCATTCATATGCATAACTTGTAAATTTACATGAATAAAGAAAGATAATCTAATCTAATCTAATCTAATCCTTCCATGTACCCTCCTTCACTTCCTCCTTCCTCACCACCTTTCCATTCTTCACCATCGCCTTCTCCTCCTCCCACACCTCCTCCTCCTATTTATCATATCATCGCACCCCTACTTCTTCATCTCATTCGTCTTTCCTACTTCTCTTTCTCTTTTTCTCCTATTTTCATCACACAGTTAATTCTTCTCTCACAATTTTTCTTTCCTTTCCATCTCACTGCACGTCTTACATTCAAATCTTATCAGTTTCTTTGCAAGAGACAAATAGATTTCATAACACTCTGATAAATGAGAGCCAAAATGATAGCTTCCAATTAGAAATGAACTCTTGGCAGCGAAAACAATACAAAATGACGCTGTCTTTCCAAAATAAATTCAAACAATATTGTGCAACGAGTGCATGAAAAGAATAACAAGCTGATAGGCATAACATCATCTTCTTCCTTTCATTTTTCTTCTTAATCTTTCTCTTATTCTTCAAACATCCATTTCGTTTTCCAACAAAACAACAGGGAGACTTTGACTGGTGTAGATTTAGTACGGAATCTGACTCAGTTTGTCACAATTCTGACACTTATTTAATAATAATAATAATGATGATAATAATAATAATAACAAAAAAAATAATAATAAAAAATAGCGAAGATATGTAGAGATACAGATACATGTATATAATATGCGTGTTATTATGTTATTTATTCAATAAAAAAGAGAAGTAAAATGGCAAGAAAAAGTAAAATAAATATTTAAAAAAAAAACAATAGAATTAAAGGGGAAAAAAGTAGTAAGAATAGTAATACTAAAAGTAAAAATAGTAAAATTTTGAACATTGAAGCACATCAGTTTTAGAGAACAAAAATTTCTTTGAAATATAGTAAATTCATACTTGGTCAATGACCCGTATGAATTACTTACGACCAGTCAATTAGGTTGTGATATTGGCTACATAGTCCTAAATAATAATAATAATAATAATAATAATAATAATAATAATAGTAATACTTATAGTAATATTAATCGTAATAGTAATAGTAATAATAATAATAAATGAATAATAATAATGATAATGATATTAATAATTTATTTACTAAAAAAAAAAACAATTGACTGTATAATTGAGACTAAATTTGTCTGAGTCAGATTCTTTGAATGTTGATTCTGATTTTGACTCTGAAATGTAATTTATGACTAAAAAGGGTTTTCTGACTATGTTCTTATCAGTCAACCTCCATCTTTCAGTCATTCAATTGAAAAATTTAACTGGTAACAACTTTTCATATTTCCAACCTACTTGCAAGGAGTGAGAATAGATTACGAATATTAAATTAAAATTAATTTGATCTATTAGTGTAGTTTTCGAAGAATAGTTTTTACACACAAATTCATTGGAGAAACTACTTTAATATATCATGACTTCCTACAGTCGCTGTTCCCAATTGCTTTAAAATACCTTTTTTCCTAAAAGATTCGTAAAATTGTCAAACGTTTACTTTTTTGTTCGTACTATCACTTTTAAAACCTGATTCACCGATAGTAGAAATTATTTTTTGTGTAAGAGCGATCTCATTCTATATTTATTGAAGTTTCTGTATACTCATCAACTAACTGGAATTTTGTTTAAAAAATCATTTTGTTTATACTCCGTACATCTACTTCGTTGAAACCCTTAAAAAACCTGACTGATGCCTTTTTTAGAATTCGCTTTATACAAACCTATTTACCCCATATACAGCTATTAATACTAAAAGTCTAGCTCGTACAGCAAGTAATTTTCAAGACTTTCAAAACGGAAACTCATTGGATTTTAAACTGTTGGAGAGAATTAAAAGTGATGAATAATTTAAATTATTACTAATGAGTCTCCACATTTGACTCTGAATCCTCTGAAACTGATTCTAAATGCCTAACACTGACTCAGAGTCCTCTGAAACTGACTTAAATGCTCTAAAACTGACTCAGAATCCTCTGAAACTGACTCTAAAGCTCCAAAACAGACTGAATAATTTGAAAAACTCTGAACTCTCTGAAACTGACTCTAGTACTTTGGAACTGCTCCGAATCCTTTGAAATGATAATCGTAGCCGGTATCTCTTCAATCAAATTAGATAAGCAACGCTTTCTCATAAGAAAACTCAAAACTCTTGTTCCACAACACTATCTGAGAACGTCTTATTTTGGGTTTTTTCAGAGTGTCATTGTTTGGGGTGGAGCAGCTAATGTGAATAGGGTACTTCTGCTTCAGAAAAAGGTGGTGAGGCTTATGGCTAATGCCGAATACTTTGAGCATTGTCGTCCCCTATTCATATCACAAAAAATTATGACTGTACATAGCTTGTATGTTATGCTTCTTTTGTTTAGAGTGAAGAGTGACCTTGATGCTCTAAAATGTAGGTCTGAGCTGCATGAACACTATACTAGACAATGCCATAATCTAAATGTACCTTTTGTAAGACTGAAAAAGCATCAATGTCATTATAAAATCTTATCCATAAGGGCATTTAATAGATTGCCACTTGTTTGCTCGTAGCCAATCTGCATCAGAGTTTAAAATGAATGTGAGGATAATGCTCCTGAAAAATCCATTGTACTCTGTTCAGGAATTTTTCGTGTTGCCTGCCTGTTTGATAAATAGTTATTTTTAAGTTTATGTACTTTTGTAATTTTATGTATGTTTTGTATTATATAAATGACGAAGCCTAATGTACTTATAATGTATTTGATGGCCAATAAAGATTTCAATTCAATTTCAATTCAATTCAATTTCCTGGGCCCTCTCTGAAAGGGTGACCGATTGGATTGGCCAACAAAAAAGACTCTTTTTCTGCTGTAAAATCACTTCCCGGTGGTTCGAAACCCACCTAAAATTGTAGGTCCATCGTATCAATCACCATTATCCAACTAATGAATCATGCACAGGTCTCAGACCAATGTGGGCTTCATCTTTCAAAAAAAAAATAAAAAATAATAATAATAAATAAAAATAGAGAACTGACTCTTGCCCCGTATTGTGTGACAGAATCCGGAAATAAGAAGCTGGTGGACTACGTGTGTACAGTCTGGTCCAAAAGTGAGCAGTTTCTCATGACGCGGTGACCCGCTTTGGTGGCAGGTGAATAAAGTGGAAAATAGTGCGGCCACAATCACTACCAAAAGTACAGCTAGTTGAGTCGAAACTTCACTGTTACAAGCAGTGGAATAATTATTATTGTCTATTAACTTAGTACAGTCAGTACAGAAAGTACACACTTTATTCTGCTATCCCGCAATTGAGATAAAATTTTAACTTTCTTCTTGGTATTGGTAATGGTGATATTGTGGTAGATACCAATACCAAATATAATATTATCATTTGGTGAGTCACGATAGTAGTTTATTCGAACAAAAACATTGTTATATTGGAAGGAAATTCTACAACAAACTACCGCAGTTTCTAAAGAATCTTGGAAATACTGAAGTATTTAAAAAACAATTGAGCAAATATTCAATCTTTTTAGTGGCGAAGGTGAATAATAAGACGAAATTGTCACAACCACATTTATTAAAAAATATTGAGAAACTAGTTTCGGTTGTTATACCATTATCAATCTCAATCAAATTAAAACTAAAAACGATTCTAATACTAGTTTAAATGAACAAATTTATTTTAACCAATTCAATACAACTATCTTGGTTTCATCATAATTCCAGCCTACATTGAAAAAACGGTTCTTTCGTGTATTTCTCGATTGTCCATGACTGCATTTCAGTGAGCTTTTTTTTTTAGTTTTAATTTGATTCAATTCTAGCCTTATTACGTATTTTTCTTCTTTGTTGTTTTCTAGATGTTCACAGTTTGAAGTTATTGATTTGCTTGTTACTCCTCCCACCAGGGGGCGTGACTTGTCAGCCAATCACAACCTTCAATGAAGCTCAGCCTTTTTCTCGCTTAGCCAATAGTATCATTCCATGTTCACTTTTTCTAAGCTTCTCTGTACTTTCGTTTTTTTTTTTTAATTGAGATTGATAATGGTATAAGAACCGAGACTAGTTTCTCAATATTTTTTAATAAATGTGAGTGTGACACTTTCGTCTTATTATTCAAAATTCAAATATACAATATTGATAAAGCTTTCTATAGTGTACAAGAGTTAATTTCGCCTCTTTATTCACACAGTGTACAAAATTTAGCCTCACCTCACCTAATTGATATAGTAATTAGGGTAACTAGTGTACAAGTATAAGATTGTATAATTGTTGATCTGACATGTCCTACACTCCGTAACTGTAGTCTCCAAGACGTAATCTACAAAAAATATACATATCATAGTACAGTATGTTAAGAGATGAAGTCATGTCTTTGATTGATACTACACTTGTTACTAATGGGCGTGTCTAGTATCAGCCAATGACAGGCCTTCAATCTACCAAACTTAATAACTGTCAAGAAATTAAGGAGTGTGTTAGGCGAAAATGAGCGGAATTTCAGCTAGATTAACTAAAAATCTCTTTCAGTGTTCATGGTTTAATTTAGTTCACACCATTTGGCCTCCAACTTGGATTTTCACCTACCAAACTGAATAGCTGTCACAAAATTAGGGGTTTTGTTTGGCTAAAATAAGCTAGATTCAGCTAGATTAACTCAAGAAGCGTTCTTTCAATAATCTTTATGTTCTTTCAATAATTTTTATGTTCTTTCTATAATAACTTTCATTTTATTATTGTAGTGTTCTATTTCAGAGTGTTGTAGAGTTTTATTTCAGTGTTCATAGATTGGTTTAGTTCATACCATTCAACCATTGGTTCATAGACTGTGTGCCTCTTATTGGTATATGCTAACTCTATGCTAGAGGCCTGTCATTTGATACTAGATTGCATATAAAAAAAAAGCAGTCGTTAAAAAAGCGGCGAGGTGGAACTACCCGTAAGGGTCTCCCCACCACTAAAAGCCATACGAATTTATTTATTTATATTTGATACTAGACACGCCTTTAAGTAACAGGTATAGCAATAACAACACTATATTTGGTCCCGTGTTTCGGAGGACACGTTAAGCCGTCGGTCCCGGTTGCATATATAAAAAAAAGCAGTCGTTAAAAAAAGCGGTAAGGGTCTCCCCACCACGAAAAGCTTTACTTTACTATATTTTGTTATCAACCAATGACAGTTCTCCGACGTAAAGTTTGGTACAGTCTACAAACCAGTATTCGTTGAAAAAGGGTAGGATATTGACTATTTTAGTTTAGTTTTTCAGTTTTCCATTTATATTTAGTTTACTTTTACGATTTAGTTTAAGATTTAAATCGTATTTAGTTTTGGTTTTTATTTGTACTTAATTTTGCATTCTAGTTTTAGTTTTTATTTGTATTTAGTTTTGGTTTGCTTGAGATTATAAATTACTTGACAGTAGAAGCTACACCCATGTATTTTAATACAAGTGGTTGCATCATCAGTCTTATTTGCTCTACTAAAACACCCAAAAGTCTAGCATCTGAATAAAATCATAACAAAAGTATTAGGACTTTATTAATAGATTATATATTTAGTTTTAGTTTTCATTTATATTCAGTTTTAGTATTTAGAAAATGTCCTGAAAGTAGAAAACTACTTCCATGTGTTTTTAATTAAGGAGGTTGTGACATCAGTCTTATTCGTTCTATTGAAAAACACACCCAAAATTCAAGGAACTAAATAAAATGAAAACAAAATTATCAGGATTATATCACGCTTATGCCGCGTAATTTAACTCAATTCAAATACAGTAAAGCCTGGAGGCAGGGACTTATCGAAGTTGACAAGATTGAGAGGTAACTTATATTGAGTATAGATATATTGGAGAGATAAATAGATATATAACAAGTAGTTGGAGTGAAGGCAAGCATTCACTACAAGTCGAAGAAAGTTAAACGTCTATCAACAAGTTCCGAATGCAGTTCCGTTATCCAGTTAACGGTTCGTTTCTTTCACCTTTTTATTCTTCGCTCTTTCTCTTTCTATATTACTCTTTTTCTCTCTCTTTTATTCACTTTCTCCCTCTCTATCCTATTCACCTGATGCAACCAAGCATGTACGCCTAGAAACAGGTTGCCTGACTCACTTGAGTCACTCACTATCAACTTGTCTCGCACTGCTTAGCTTTGATAATGAATTTATATCAGCTTATAAATAAATCATTCGTTTCGAATTGGGTTCGCCAATTTTGTATCTTTATTAGTCTATTTTTTAATTAGTTGATTGGAATTTGTTGTAAATATTTCGCCTATAGCGATATGCCTGATGTAACGACTGGGGGCTCCTTCTCTTTTGAAAAATTAAGAAATTGAAGTCTATTAGTCTATAAGTAGCAGTGGCGGATCCAAGGGGGGGAAGGAGGAAATTGCCCCCCCCCCCCCCCGAGATACAAGAGAAAAAGAAAAAACGGCCTAAATCTAATAGAAACTAGGACGAAATTATGTAAGCAACAAAAATTGGCTGTTTCGAACTCACTCTTCACCCTCAGGCTTGTGAAGTCCTGGCTGCGATCAAGAATGGTTGAGAATAGGTTGAATGGGCTATGTCTTCTATACATACATCAAGGCATAGAAGTCAATGAAGAAAGAGTGATCGAACGCTTTGCTAAGGGAGGCAAAAAAGGATCCAGTTGGAAATCATTGTTTAAAAGTTGCAGCTTTAAGAATACTGTATCATTGAACAAATAAATGGTTTTAGATAACTTCTTTGGTTTGTAATACAATTTTTCACTCAAAATGCTTCATATTTTATTAAATCATTACCGTACCTTATTCATATTGATATTTTTATATCTAAAAAAATGTGCTCAATAATTATTTAGTAAATTGGATGAGACTCATTTGAAATTTGATACGTAACAGCTTGAAAAGTTAATTGATAAGAAAAAATACAATGACATAAATAGATATCAGGTAAAACGGTGAGGAATGCAAATTACCAATACAAATACAAATTTGTACATACATGAATTTAGAACAGTGCTATCCATGAAAACATGAGGGGCACTAAAAACGATGTCAAAATACACCATTTTCTATTAAAAAATCCAAAACGTTTCCGGGGGTGGGCCCCCGGACCCCCCCCCCCCTTTGGTTGGGGGTATGGAATACCCCCCAAACCCCCCGGTGTTTGCCCCCCCCCCCGAAATCACCTCCTGGATCCGCCACTGATAAGTAGAGACAGATGAAGGTAGACGAGCATAATTTTTTTTCTAAAAAAACTACAATAATAAAATGAAAGTTATTATAGAAAGAACATAAAAATTATTGAAAGAACATAAAACTTATTGAAAGAACATAAAGATTATTGAAAGAACGCTTTTTGCCTATTACTCTATTTTTGGTGATTAGGTAGTTTCTTTGTAAGAAGCAGTAAGCTCTGATTAACTCTAAGCATGCAAATAGTGATAATAGTTTGTTGCCTCCTATTTGATGTCTTAAAAATGCAACTTCTCCCGTTGAAGACACGTACGGAAAGATAAGATTCAAAGTGACGGAGCATTTGAAAAACATCTCTATTTTCATACCTGAAATCGATTAGTTTTGTGCCACTGAAGTGCACTAAAATTAGTTCCGTTTAATTTCAGTAGTTGGACTTAATGAGCATGGAACAAAATGATCCTCTCTTTGTTTCTCTCAAGGTGAAATAAAAATATTTATGTTGAATATGTACAGAATATTTCGCATAATTCGTGGTCTTGTTATACTCAAGAAAATAATTTAAAAAAAGTTCATATAAACATAGGCCGGGAAATTCTCCGTTACAAAATTAAAAATGACGGAATTTAACAGGTAGCCCTATCAATTTACTCTTTTATAAATTTGTGCCTTAATTTTACTTGCAATTTGGTCAGTTTCTTTGTAAAATTAGCTGAAAATCTAATAAAAAAAATTAAAAGTCGGTTACTACAGTAATTGTTTTAATAATCTGCAAAATATCCATGCAAAAATTTCCGAAAAAAGTTTTTGCAAGATTCAAGTTAGGCAACTTGGTTAATTGTACAATAGACTAACTTGTCGTTTTCTCACAAAACTTATAGAGTATTAAATTTTAAACGAAAAATATGAAATATTCCATAGCCAGAAACACACTGCATGAATAAAAATTGTCATCATTCAAAAAATGTTCTATTTAGTATAAATTATCTTTGTTTTTTAATATTTCCAACTATTTTTCCTTCTTTTTTTCCCCAAGGATGAAGCCCACACAGTTCTGAGACCTGTGCGTGTGTAATGAATCGGATGATGATGATTGATGAATTGGACCTACAGTCTTAGGTGGGTTCCGAACCACCGGGAAGTGATTTTACAGCAGAGAATAGAGTCTTTTTTGCTGGCCAATCCAATCGTTCACGCCTACAAAAAGTGCCCAGGAGTTTCGTAGCTTGTCTCTGAACAGATACCTGCTACGGCACTCGGCTATCACTTCCCTTTTTTACACTTTCAAAATTATCCTCCAGGTTCCCCTAAATAAATACCTACTGAATAAATCAAATCGATAGTCGTGAGACGTAGCCAGTATCTGTGCAGACAGATAAGCTACGAACTCCTGTGCCCTCTTAGTAAGGATGACCGATTGGATTGGCCAGCAAAAAATACTGCTCTCTGTTGTGAAATCACTTCACGGTGGTTCGGAACTCACCTAAAATGTAGTCACAACCCATGAATCATAGTCATCATCCAACTCATTACCCACGCACAGGTCTCAGACCTATGTGGGTGTCCTCCCCCCAAAAAAAACTGTGAAACATAAATAAATTCAAAATGTTCATTGTTTTTTTACAAAAATGTTAATTTCCCAAGCTTCACCCGAAATAAATACTAACTGAATAAATAAGATAATGTATAAACTCAATAATGTATCAATTTCATGGAAAAACACAGACGATAGTTGGAAAGATGATTCTGCAATTCATAGCCTAATATTATTTGATAATGGGAAATTTATTATCTATCTCATGAATAACATTGATAGTAATAATTGAGTTTCCACTTTTACAAGCTACTTATTCAATTATTTTTATTACTATAACTGATCCAAATAATATTATCAGTCAACTACAGTAGGCCTACAGCACAAACGTGTTTTCATAAATAACGAAGAGAAATAATATCACCGAGCAAAGTTTATTCGAATTTCATGAATTTATCTATCGCATGAACACACTGCAGATGAGTGAACCGTAACATTGATTTCATTATTTAGTGATTTATTATCGAAGAATTAAGCATTATCGAAAAATACTCGGAGATAGCATATAGTGCGGGGATGGGGTCACGGATAATTAGTAAATTAAATAATTATTGTTCATTTTGTAAAGAAAGAGAAACAGTGAGAAGAAAAAAGAGAGAGAGAGAGCAGAAATCGCTAGAGAGTGTGGGGGAGAGAAAAAATATGGAGATATGAAAAAATAGAAAATTAAAAAAAAAATCTATAAATTAAAAAGACAAAATTAAAAAATATAAATTAAAAATACAAAATTTAAAAAATATAAATAAATGATTTTAAATAGAATTTAAAAATACAAATGCTAGTGTTGTGTTCACTAGTAAAATTTATTTACAAAATATTTTTAAATATATTTTAAAAATACAAATACTAGTGTTGTGTTCATTAGTAAAATTTATTTACAACACTTTTTTAAATATAATTAAATGTTTTTAAATATAAATGTTTTAAAATATAAATGTTTTTAAATATAATTTAAAAATACAAATGCCAGTGTTGTGTTCACTAGTAAAATTTATTTACAACAATTTTTTATGCTTATTAGAAATTTTTATGTGAGGAAAAAATAATACAGCCAAAACTATTCACTGAACAAACTAAGAACTAATCCCGGAAGTCTACAACACTTACTATAAAGAGGCTAAAGATGCCATCAATATTATTTTATTTGAAGACTATAAAACAAATATGGCTTCTCCGATATCTTAACCTCTAAACTCCCAAGAGCAATCCTAGAGCTACCTACTTATTTTCTAAGTGTTTCTCGAAGGTTACATCATAGAATAGAACAAAATTATTCGATAGAATAACAAATAAATCAGTGTGTTGATTCTCAAAACCAGTATAATAAAACTAACACTATAGTTGAAGTAATTTCATAGTTGCTACTATATCTAGGCCTATATGGATATAGATAGCATACTTATAAGTCCGTGACCCATATCTGTCTGACTCCGGAAAAGATGAAATTTATGCATTACTTTGCACAGTGGAGCATCCAATGATAACCACCATCGCAAAATCAAACACATGCTATAGAATAGTGGTAGCCACACTGAAAACAACCGTAAAATCTATTTTCATCTACTGATCGTAGGAAGAAACAGTTAGTGATGAAATAATTCTCGAATTTAGTATAGGACTGCAAGTCACTTATTACACCTGTAAAGAAGTCCCACGTACTATTTGATATTATCTCAATGACTGGCATATAATTTAACAATGAACTACTTAGCAGTGGGAGGGTCAAGTATGGGCGTACCTGAATTTATTACTTCCTAACCATGTAAAATACTTTCTCAGGTAACTTCTTTATGTTTTTCCAATATTAAAACGAGTGGGCCAGAATTTTAAAAATAGACGAGTTTTAGAATCTTGTAATAAATCATCCTTACCTTCAAAAAGTGGAACAAATGCATAAGGTGAATCTAGATAATGAAAGTGGAATACTACTTATTAACTGATGATGAATTAATAAATAAATATTTTATTGCTGGAGACAACAGGAAAAAAATATGATCACTGATTCACCAGTTACTTAGGAATTTATTTAGAATGATCTTCACTTAGAATTTAATAAGGATTTTTTTTGAGAATGAAGCCCACATAGGTCTGAGACCTGTGCGTGGGTAATGAGTTGGATGATGGTGATTAATGAGCTGGACCTACAGTTTTAGGTGGGTTCCGAACCACCGGGAAGTAATTTTACAACAAAGATCAGTGTCTTTTCTGCTGGCCAATCTAATCGGTCACACTTACAAAGAGTGCCCAGAAGAACGCAGCTTATCTCTATCTGATTGAACAGATAACTGCTACGGCTCACGACTATCACTTCTATCACGGCTATCCATTAAATAGCTGTTTACAATAGATACAAGGGAATCCTAAATTTATGCTCCTATTTTTTATTTAATTTTTTTTTATTGTGGATGATGCCCACATGAGTCTGGAGACTTGTGCGTGGGTAATGTGGTGAATGAAACATCTATGGCTGAATGGGATTAGAACCCAAAGCTGCAAGAAACGAAGCCAGCCAGGGCCTTATCTTAACTCAGACAAGCGTTCCAACCAACTGCGCTACCAGAGCTCCTGTTCATTTATTCCAGTCATTCTATACTTTTCCGCTTGCAAAACTTGTAATTCTAATTGTTTGGGAAGTTGGTTGGACAGATATATACATATATCTACTCATAATAATCATATGAGTAGTCCAAAACTAATTTTACACTGTCGAAAACCCTGAAGTAGCTTCACAATTTCAAAAAACCTTGAAAATTTGGCACTTTTTTAGTATTTAGTAACATTAATACATTAAGCACGTTCATTACATTTTAGTTTAGTTGAGTCTTTTGAAATTTTGTCATAATAAATAAGTAAATACATAGAACGAATAAACATGACATAGGCTAGGTACTAATTTAGACTTGACAAAATTTCCTGAAGTAAACACCAACACGGGTTAGATACAATCGAAAATTACCGAGGTACATTATTATTAAAAAAAAAACAATTTTCTCGAAAAAACTAGAAATTTCCTTCTTTTTATTTGTTTTAATCCAAGTACGGTATTTAATGAATGATGAATCACAAACCGAACTATCACAGCAATGTCGTACTTATAATCTATAGTACACTCAAATTATAAATTGATCAAATTAATTCGAATTTATACCTTTTAAAATACACAATTTACATCATATAAAATTCGTCACACAGATTAACACTGTTACTACAAGGAGTGCAGGATGTTAATATGCTTATAATTAAATAAGAAAGAAGCTCTCCTACAAATAAATCATTAGGAAAGAGTGTACATTTGCAACTAATGTCCTCACTATAGTTTCGGTATTATTGCAAATTGAAAATTCCAGTACATTCAAACAAATAAACGCAAATACAGTAGTAAAACAAAAATTTGATTAGTACTGCACTTGTAATATTGTAGGTACTGCAAAATCTTATAAGTTTTTACTTATAAATGGAGACGGCTTGAAGGTTTACACATTCGTCATTCCTTCACCTATAGTACAGGCCTAGTAGAAGTTAAGTTCAATAACCGGTACATGACATGTAAAGTCGGCGGCTATACGTCAAAGAAACGCATCCGATAAGACAATGAACGTGTGTGAGTGGGCCTAATTAGGTCGAGTACACACGTAGCATACGTTAGTTTGCAGTAGCCTAATGTTCAGGACTAATAATTGTTACACGGTTCCGCTATCTTGGCTTCAATTTGAATTATTTAATTATTTGTCGTTTGTAAGCGGTTCAGTTAATTCATGGGTTTTAATAGCCTAGTAGTTTATGTTGTTTGTTGTAGCGGTTGTTTGATTCAACCTCTCAAAAGTCGTAAATAATATACACAAATTTTTAAATAGTCTAAAATAAAATTTACATGATTGCTTGAGAGATTAAAAGTAATTAAATAAGGCATATCTACCTCTGAAAACATACAAAATGTACACATAACTCACACATGACAATTAAACTTTTATCTGAACAATTAGAAATACAGTACTTATTTGGTTATTAAGAGAAATGAACTAACTATTTTACATTCACAAAGCAGCAAAGAAAATAATTTAAACCGTAATTGAGTTGGATGTAATAGAGTTGAGAAGAGATCAGCTCTTTTTGTTTTAGTATTACAAATACCACCTAAATTGGAGAGATCATGTTGCAATAATATTGTCAAAAATATCGAGTAGTTTACATGTCGTTTACTTGTAATTTGGTCAGATACTACGTAAAATAAGCTACAAAATCGAATTCAAGAAGTGAGAAGTCGGTAACTATAGTAGTTTTTAAGATATTAAAATAACAAATGCAAAACTTATATAAAAAACACGTTTTTCAAGTTTAAAGTGAATTAACTTGGTTAATTGTGCAATAGACTTGTAGTTTTGCTGACATAATTTAATTAACAAATGAAATATAACCCAATAGGCGAAACCACAATTTTGAACTTCAAAACATTAGAAATTCATCAAACCGCATAAAACAGCAAGCTGAAGCAACCTGTGCAAAATCAATGTGTTTTAACTCAAGCCGATTTTATGAAATTGGGTGTGTTTTCGGCTATTGGGTAGTTTGACCTTGTTTGTTCAGAATTAAAAATTGTCTACAAGGTTTGCTATAAAATCCTACAAGCTTATTGTAGGCTGCAATTAATTAAGTTAATTCAATTCAAACTTGAAAAACGTGTTTTTTGGACCATTTTTGCACATTTTGTTGAACATCTCAAAAATTACTACAGTTACCGACTTCAGAGTTGTTTCATTCGATTTCTCAGCTTATTTTACATTGAACCTGACCAATTTATAAGTAGAATAAATGCAATACAAATTACAAAAACAAATCTGAATGAGTAAACTAATGGAAATAACTTCTAATTCTGTGTGGAAGCATTTCAGGACTCATGTTTCTATGAACTTAATTCGTTATGAAATGAAACTTTGAACGAGTAAATTGATAAATATAACTGCTAACTTCCGCCATATCTAATTTTGTAACGAAGCGCTTCCGAACCTATATTCGTAATAACGTTTTTCATTATTTTTGTGATTTTTTTAAATATTATTTTTATAATTATTAAAATGATATTTCATTAATTTTGTTCATTGAGAAATAAAATTATTTATTTATTTAATTATTATTTATTTCAACAAGCCTACGAATAATTGGCAACTCTATGCGAAACCTCCTGTATTCTGTGTCTGTAGAAAACAGTTGGTTCCCACAGTTAGTGATAGCTTTCAGTTTAAATATTCCAGCTTTAGATCGCGATTGGTCACGCGTTATACACGATTTCCGGGCGATCGTGATGTTCAGTCACGCGTCAGGCCAGGATGGGTGACCAGCAGATACTAATACACTTTCAGATATTGCACTACATTGTACTATGAAAATAATCTAGTTTACTCACGTAAAACTCTTAACTTGTTATCTTTACAATTCTCCTATTACAATAAACCTATACGTTATTGTAATATAATATTGTATTGTATTTATCAAAATCAAATATTATTTATTAAACGCCTACTATTGTAATAGAATCTATTTTTTGAATACTCTGGTAAACAATATATTGTATTGTATCGGTCTCTCTTATCAATAACAAATTAATAACCAAATTTATGAATATTTGATAAAATTTCCTGTCATATTCTACCTTATACATTTATCGATGAATAGTTTTTCCAACACTAATTATTTATTCAATCATTAAATTTCTCCAATCTCAATAGACACAGATTTTGTAATTCAATTCAATTCATTTATTGCCAAAAAGAAAGAAACAATTTACATATACATATATATACACGTGAAAACTAAAAAACTAAAAAGTATATAATATAATACACATATACATACATATATATGTAATAATTCATTACATTCATTATTGGAAACAAATTCAGTACACTACTGTGTTAAAAAAACAACTGCTTTCTTAAATAGCTACCTGGTATTGGAAACGCACATAAAATTATTTATAAAGAAAAACAAAATTTATTAAATTCTCACGGTGTTTAACTTCATTTTGGATTTTTTTTATATTTTTATTTTTTTATTTTGTTAATTTTGAATTGAATTTATTTGGACTTTTTTGAATTTATTTGTGATTATTTGGATGAGTGCTGTTAGCCTACTCATGAAATTTAAGGTTAAAATACTTTACTCCTAATAAAGAATCTTTTCATTTTCATTATAATTTGATCATGAATCATAGGCTACTCAATTTAATAGGCTCCACGTATTAATAATGCGTGAAATGAATACAGCTGAGTCTGTTAGGTAACTCACATTTTTTTTGACTCGACTTTGATTCTCTTTTGTTTGATGTGAATAAGAATTGAATCAATCACAGCTGTTTCTCGCGCTTTCCTATTGGACTCCCGTCGACTCAACAGTCGACTCCTGTCACTCAACAGAGTCCACTCACTCAACTTACTCAGTTATTCACACCACTCATTAAATCCAAATAAATCACAAATAATTCGTAATAGTCCAAATAAATTCAATCCAAAATAATCATGCACATCACTCCGTTATTTAGAAGTGTTATTTATAACAGCTCTACATTTCTATTCACCTTGATAAATGTTAATATAACTTGTTTTAATGTATTTTTTATTGTTTAATTCAGATTGAATTTAAAGAACTAAAATAAAATGATTATTTCCAGTTTCCTTCTGCGAGAATGCAATGTTCCGGACACAAAAAAAAGATTCTGTTTTATTAAGTACCCGACAGGACTTTTTTGAAATCGTGCCGTTGTCCGTCCGTCTGTGCTCTAGACCTTGAAAAGAAGATTCTAGACTCTTGAAACTTAGTATAAAGCTTCCTTACAGTTCAAGTAAGTTTGCAATTGATTTTGGGGGTCGAATATAGACATAATTATGATGCAAAACAGATTTCCTCTACAGGGTCTATGGTAGTTTTAGCTAGTGAAAATCAAAACATTGGACTGATAACTGGCGCTTTCGCTGTTTACATTTGAAATAAAAGCATTGGAAAGGCTGATACTTAGCCTAATTATCCACTTCATTTTTACATTGCAAGCATTGATGTTTTCATTTTTTATCGTGTTGAAATATTTTCTTAAATTATTTTAAACCGTCGAATTGAAAAACAAAACAGAGAAATTATTGATGTATGTTATATTAAGAGTTTTGTTGAACAAGATGAAGAAGAAACAAAACTCTTTTTCAAGAACTGCCAATGGGCATTTTTTGTGAATTGGGAAAAACATATATGTTTATAGAAATCAAAGCAATTGAATAGTTCATAATATAATCCTATCAGTACAGCTGATATTAATAATTATTTTATTTCATGTAAATTCGTCGGGTCCTTGGATACTCTGTTGTATAGGTTCATTTATATAAAATTACTTTTTCATTTTGTTTCCACTGAACAGGTTGTTAACCTCTGAGCTTAACTACTCAAATATTAGTATGTTGATTGAATTTCTATAAAACAATGATTGTGAAGAGTAGGCAAATTAGACAATTGATTGACCAAATAATATTCTACATTATTTATTATGTAATGACTCTATTCTCTTCAAGATTAATCCACTCAAATTTGAAAAGTAAAAGTATAATATTGATTCAATATCTATTGATTAATATTGATTGTGCTTAAGTCATCATTAAATAAATATCATTCCAATCCTCATTAAAAAGAAAAGAATGTTAGAAAAAAACCTTGAAAATCATTGAGCATCATCAACATAAAGATAAGTTTTATATGAAATTTACAATTTTCTAAATAAATTAGAATGCAAATGAAAATAATTCATGTTATTCAACCATTATAATAGTGTTACAGCTTCAATTCAAGGAAGTGATAGCCGTGAGCCGTAGCAGGTATCTGTTCTATCAGATAGAGATAAGCTGAGAACTGCGGGGTCCTTATTGTAAGGGTGAATGATTGGATATAACAGCGAAAAAGACTGTTCTCTGCTGTAAAATCACTTCCCGGTGGTTCGGAACCCACCTAAAAATGTAGGTTCTACTCATCAATCGTTAAATTGAATTCATCACCCACGAACAGGTCACAGACCTGGTGGGCTTCATTCTCAGAAAATTTTTTACTGCAATGGGCCAAATGCAAAGTGTATAATGGGAATAAGAATTCAATACGGTATCATTTTGTACTTTTTGAAGGCTATTTAGTTTAAATTAATTGAATATTATAAAATCTTCTGAATTTATTATCGCAGTAGCATTGCTCCAACAAATTTAGCTGTTTCTTGTGTATAATAGTCACTTGAGTTGAGGCCTTGTGGTATGATAAGTGATGATAAGGTTAACACATTTGCTAAATAAAACAAACCACTGCAATGACTGAATAAACAGGGCATTACTAGTAACTTGAACATTTTAGACATTGGGAAAATATTTAAAATGACAGGAACTGCTGTAATCCAAAGTGAACATTAGATGTTATGGAATCTGTTTTGATGTATTTCAATATTACTTTCGTTTTCTTCAAATTTCCAACATGCGATCCCAGGTTTGGATTAGAAAAATATTGAACTATTTGAAAGAAATTCTTAATGAAAAAGAAACCAACAAATAATATAGTTTTTTAATATTGAAGATGAGAGATATCCTATTTATTTTTGGGAAATAGGTTTATTGAAATAATACAATTCAATCCGATTGCGGAGTAGTGTAGGTGATTTTTTCACCAAGTTAAAAGGTATAGATCTCCATCATAAATAAATGGGTAATTAGTAACATGTCTCCATAGTTCAAGAAGAAACCCTAAAATCAAGTATTTCCATATTTAAAACGATATTAATTTATTATTTACATGTAAGGTCATTGAAATTGAACAATCCAATTCTATAGCAGAGCAGTGTAAGAGTGTGAGTCTTATTCAATTATTTAATTATTGTGAATCGCTATTAGAGTTCCTGTCTGAGATAAGTATTTTATTTTTTGTAAAAAATAAGTTCATCAAAATTAAAATATCCATACCTTTGGCAAAAAAGTTCAAGAACTTTTTCCACCATGTAAAAATTTTTGAAACCTCTATAAGAAGTATTCTCCAAAATCAAGCATTTTATCATTGAAGATAAGATTACTAATTATTCTTGTTAATTTTTAATAAATGAATTCATTAGAATTAAATAATAATCTAAACCTATAGAAGATCAGTGTAAGATAAGAGCTTCCTCCACCTCCATGGTGTGGATTCGCATGAAAATCCCTCTTTTAAAAATGTTAAAAGGAAATGGAATTTAACATTCAATGCTAATTCTGGTTTAGTTTGTGATGTTTTGTTTTACTTCATTTCATTCAATTAAAAAAAGTTTCTATTAAATCCAATTTAAAATTTATTATATCAATGATTTTGATATCAAATACATTTCATTAAAATTGAATAAATAAAATCCCAAGTAGTGTAAGAGCTTCTTCCACAATTTATTTATTTAACTAACACAATCAATGTGAACACAACAGGCTATTGCCCAAAACTGCTTTTCACAAAATTTCAAATTAGATTCGAAATCTAATGTCAGAAGGTGTAAATTCCTATAAAATTGAAGAATAAAAGGATAATAATGATAAAAATTAAAGAATGAAGGAAACCCAAAAATCAGAAATTTTATTTTGAAGATGTGATTGACTACCTGTCTTTCGACAAGGAATTCTTTGAAATCGAATAAATAATCCAATCCTATAGAAAAAAGAAGTGGTGTAAAAGGTGTAACTAAATCTTCTTGTTTTTCTTTATATTTCTCAAATTGTATAGACCAGTTTTTGAGGTAAATGAGGATTGTTTTGGAGTTAATCTGTAAGCCTCTATTGGTTGTGAATGTGTATGAATTCAATAAATAAATAACTGCACATGGTGTAACCACCTAAAAACAGTACTGATTCTCTAAAACTCTGAAAATGAAGCCCAAAATCAAATATTGGAGAACAACTACAAGGGAAAAGCGTGAGTCTCATTCAAAGAAATATTGAAAACAATGAGTCAATCCAACTAAAAATAAATCATTCTACCTTTCAAAATCCTTTAAACAGCTGTTCAGACCATCTTATCCATGAACCATGGAGGCCTTCCCATCAGCAAAAGTCTGTTACAATTGTGGGATACAGGTCACATTCACAGATAGTTAAACAGATAAAAAACAATCGCGATTTGATAACGAAACACAGAGTAATAGAACAGAACACGACACGATCACTAGTAAACACGCGTCCGCGATTAGAAAGTAACTGAACTCAAAAACAACAGTACTATTTTCGGGCAGCCACCGGTTGTCTCTTCAATGCAACTGGTTGTTGCCGACAGGAAGCTCTCTATGACACGAAATGCATAGTTACGTTGCTTGGAATTGATACAGGTAATGATGATTCACAAAATAAAGAATCGTTATTGGTTGTGGAATAATTTTGAAGAAAAGAGTGCACAGTCAATCGAGACAAAAGAGATTTCAAGGGAAACACTTGAGAAACCTCTGGAAAATTATTATTGGTCAAGTTCCTGGGAGCTTTACCGGTAACTGGTATACACTAGAAACAATTAGTCTGGGCGCGTGGCTCTTGTTTCACTACTAGCCGTCCTGTTAAAAGTTGACTAGTTGACCTTGAAGACATTGCAGCGTCGCACGGGCCACATGTTTTTAGAAATGAGCGATAAACACTCCCCTCGCCGTGGCTGACTACCAAACGGCCGTGCGCCCAGACTAATTGTTCCTACTGTAAATGTTACCGGTGTCGTCTGATTGGTCTACTCAAATTCATAGAATTCTCGTTTGTATTCATTGGTTATAACGATAGTAATATTATTACTATCGTAGAATTGCTAGTAAGTTATATATTATGTGTACTAACTTGTGAGAAGTATCGGACGCGTTTCAAGACCTGAGTCCCATCTTTAGTGAAAAGTGAATACATTCTGCTGTTTTAAATAGTAGCCTATGTATATTACAACCAGAATGTATTCTCTGTTTACTGAAGAAGGGACCCGAGTCCTGAAACGCGTCTGATACAGATCACAAATAATGTAAGTTCTATTATTAATGAAAATTAATAAATATCACCCATCAAATAAAATACAAAAACTAAATAGAAAATAAATTTCAAAAATGAAAATAGAATGAGCTATCCTACTGCTATCGAACGTAAATGTAACCTATTTAAGGGAAAAGAGAATTCCATTTGAGATAAAAGTTGATGAGATAGTTAAGATTCATGCATATAAAAATAAATTTAAAAATAAAAAGACACGATTTTATCACAACCACACCGCAGAATTAGCTTTCAGAGTCTTATTAGAAATAACGCCCTAACCACTAATCGATTGCACCACTGCGACTGCAAAATTATTTATAATTACTTAGAAAATTAATACCTTCAACATTTACATTTGGCGTCTGAAACCTTGCAGGGTGAATGATCTGCTTGTACTTACCTGAAACAAAGAGAAATAGAAAATTAATATAATAACAAACAATATTCAAGGAGAATTGTAATGAATCGATAATATCATTGGAATAAATGATATTAAAACTGACACTGTATTTCACTTTTATATATTGTACTCACTTATATTAGAGATGCTTGAGGGATGCATTTCACTTCTGAAAAGAAGCTTCGTCAGCCTGCCGCCAAGGGTCATGCTTTGGAATAAGTTATATACAAAATACAAATATCTATATTGTATTGGTTATGGTGAAGTTGTGGTAGCTATCAATAATGGATGAGATTGATGTTGTTATAACTACTTTCATCATTATAAAAATAGGCTACGAGTTAAAAAACAGTTAAAAAACAGTCATGTCCTTTTCAATTTCAATCCAACTAAGACTAAAATATAAAATCTTCCTAGACGAATACTATTGGTTTATAGACTTGGAGCCTCTCATTGGTCGCACTCCCAGTTGGAGGCCTGTCATTGGTTGGTACGAGATACGCCCATCAAATAGATGGAAACAGGTAGAATAAGAACTAACCGAACAATGGGAAATAAAAAGTTAAGAACGAGTTAGGCTATCAAACACAAATATTTTTTCTTATAATACAGTTCGCATATAAATAAATAAATAATATAATTTATATTAATTAAATAACAATAATAAATACATTAAATATTTTATTATATTAATATTTAAGGGTATATTAATATTCATTAGAAAACTATCTGTTGTTTCGTGTTATGTGTGCTATTTTATATGGCACCTTATGTTTATTTATTGTACATAATTTATACGTTTTACGTGCTTTTTCGTACAATTTACATCACATTACTCATATAGGCTACTGCAAAAGCGATTGAATTGGCTTACAAAATGGAGCTTCTAATAGGCTTCATAATGCTACAATGTGGTTAAGTGGGCGTGACAGGTTTCAGTCAACAGCCAATCACAGCATAGCGTAGTACAGCCTATCAGAGATAGACATCCATTTGTTGAAGCAAATAGTATAACTTCTGGTAGGTTGTAAAAATATAGCATTAAAAAATTCTAGTTCCATTACGTTTGAGATTAAGTGTATAATTATTATCGGAATAAATAAGGTCTTTTTATCTACGACCATGTCATAATGTATACATTACAGTTTCACAATTGATGCCAAAACAGCTGTCTTTTCGAAATGCTTTTTGAAACCCGTTGCATAATGAGCTAATTATAGTACAGGTTCTACATTATAACACGGGTTCTGGACCAATCAGAAGCATTTTTGATGGAATCAATATCGTAATTCAATATTGTGAAACTATCAGCTGATTTGATCAAACTGCTACACCAGCTGCTTTAACCTAACAATCTACTATAACTGCTCGTATTTGAGATGAGAGGTTAGGTATCTCTGACAGTCACAGGTAAAATGAAATTGTTTTAATTAAATGTATACTAGTGGTCGTAGATAAAATAGTGTATGCAACGATTTTATTTAGCCATTAAAGCACTCGTGAGATATTTATAACACTCGCATTCGCTCGTGTTATAACTTACATCTAACTCGTGCCTTAATAAGGGTCAAAATAAAATCGTTGCATAAACTACTATTATGAAACAGCGAGCCATATTTATCTCTATATACATTGTAGTAATGTCATTCATTAATATAATTTTTGAAAGATTTTTAATCTTCAAACATATATTGGATATATTTTCCTGAATAGCAAAGCCAAGCTTGATAACTTCCTACATCAAATATCCTATAACTCTCACTTAACATCTTAGAGATGAACTAAGTCAAATGTTAAACTTGTTATAAGTGCTATCACAATTATAATTACTGTATCATTCTGAACGAACGTATCACAGAGCTTCCTCGCTGTAAGCACAAATTGTGTCCCTCTACCAACAAGATCATACAGTTTTATATTTACATTATGTTCTATCTCTCAGTTATCATTATCCTCTCTTTCTCCCTCATGTCTCTCAATCATCATCACTCACTCTCTCTCTCTTCTATTCATTCATTATCTTTACACATTTCTCATTCGATCTTATCCACATCAAATTTTTCAATTTGTCACTCATTCTTTCTCTTTCACTTTTCTCACTAATTCTTCCTCTATTCTCTCTCTCTTTTCTCTTCTCTCTCTCTCTCTCTCTCTATTTTATTCTGATTCGCTATCAGTATCACTACTCATTCATTTATTTCTCATCCTCTCTTTTTCATCTCATTCTTTCTTATTTTTCTTTCTATTTCTTAGTCACTCTCTCACTCACTCACTTTCTCTCTCTCACTCTCTCTTTTACTCATTCATTATCACTTATCACTGTCACTACTCATTCATTTATTTCTCATTCCCTCTTTTTCTTTTCATTCTTTCTTATCTCTCACATTCGTTTTCACTCTTTCTATTTCTTTATCATTCGCTCTTTCTCTATCTCTCTCACTGACTCTCTCTTTCACTCTACCCCTCTTTCTCTCTCTCCTTCAGAGTAGATGTTTGTGGATCGAATCATCTCAACTCAATCGCAATAAATTGTTAGTGCTCCACATGCAATGCCACGTTCCCAACTTCGAGCTCTGTATACAACATTTGCATTTCTTGATTATTAATTATAGTACCAACAGACAGTGAGCTTGCTACAAGAATGGTATATGACAGAGCGTGAATACCACCATTCCACAGCATGTGTTGGATTTTGAGATAGTGATTATCATCGAGTATTTGATGCTCATTTGTGCAGGTACCAATTTTGCAATGAACAAATTCGAAAATTCCAAAGTCGGCACTAATTCAACAAAGTTTTGTCTTCAGAGCGATGTCAAGAATAATAATATTGATCCTTAATCAGCGAATAAACATAAATTTAAATAATTGAATTCCCACCTGGTATTAACTAAATTGCATGCATGCATTACTGTGCAAGTTCCCTTAGATAATCAGAAGTGTTTTGTAACTTTCAGGCCCTCATTTATTTACTTATTTATTTATTCATTCATTAATTATTTTATTTATTCATGTTTTTAGGTATTTATTTCTTATTTATTCATTTATTAATACAGTCAAAATACAACTTATTGTGAAAAAACAACAGGCTTTTACCCCAAAACTGTCTCTATCACTAAATCTTTACATGAGTCCAAATATTTGTAAGCATAGTTTATGTTTTCTTTCATGAATCCACATTAAGGTTTCCCACCTCAAGTAAGACTTGAAATAAGAAGTCAGGCTGATGAAGCTTCTCCTTAGAAGTGAAATGTATTTCGCTAGTAAAAGTGAGTAAAGATCATAATTTAAGTAGAAATACAGTGTCAGTTTTGATATTAGACTTGGAACAAATTCACTCCAAAAACTTTCCAATATTTCCTTGACTTGACGAATCCTCAAGGCACGTTTATAAATGCGAACCTCAAAGAGCAAACTAATATTTTACATGTAGTTACTGACAAACTCTTATAGAGAATTACATTCGAATAGATTGTATTTTCGACTTTCAAGATTGTAGATTTGTTATTGATAGGCTTTAGATATAGATATAGATATAGGCTGTAGAATTAGATACAGGTATAGGTAGGCTATTGGATTAATTCCATTCTTGGATTATACTTTGAAAATTGTAGATTTGTTATCTATGGTACTCTGCGTACTGTCAAAGATATTTGATAAATCATAATAAATATACATCGATTCTTGATTTAAAACTAAATCAAAGTCAAAGTTAATCCCCTAGTTTCCATTTGTTGCTGCCTCGTGTTCAATCACAACTTTCATCAAGCAGAAAGTTCGCTGATGGGTAAGTGGTGAAAGGAGGGAAATTTTCTAGGGTGGAGAGAGTTTTTTATGGCGTTAAAATGGAGAACGGGCAGACATTTTCCGTATGACGTAGCTGCAGTTTCGTCCTTGACGCCTCGTGCTTCGGGCTGTTTGTTTCCCAGTATTAGAACGATATTGGTAAGAGACGCCGCCATAATGGTAGAAGCGCGAAGTTCGAAATTTGTTTCCCAACTCATCAGTCAACTCTCCAACACACGCATTCGATTTTTTTAACGTTTTCTCAATGTTTGCAGTTGCTGTTTTAAAGTTTTCAACTCTAGAACACAATTACAAGCACTTTCAATTTTTTCACAGTGTTTTTTGCATCGATCATAATTATAAAGTTCAATAACCACCCAGACACCCAATCATTCAAAATCACCCAGACACTGATTCCTATTTTTTCAAACGTCTTTTAGTAGCCTACATGATTATTGTTGAAATGCAGGAAAAGTTGGTAACTGGGTGGATTTATTGGAAAAATTTGAAGAACTGTCAAAATTATTACCGTATGCAATATTGAACGGCAATAAATTAGAGAGTCGATAGAACAAATAATGAATAAATAAATTTATTTCCATCAGCAAAATCGTACTGCAAACATCATTTAAAAGTTCAGGAAGAAAAATGAGCCACTTCCACCAGTAGTGTGGCCATTGATATGAGTTATCAAAAAAGGAGTATTGATATTGTTAGTGAGTGTACATTACAACAGGTAATAAAATATAGTGAAAAAAATCAGTTCAGTTCTTTATTTTTAAAACTTTTAGACGCTCGGCAATATTGTAGCACTTGCACAATATACCATCCCACTTGCGTTGATAAGATGGGAAGTTTTCCTTACGTTTAAAAAACAACAAATAATTCATAACCCTTCACCAGTTAATCATGATTAATAAACTAATAAATACACATAATAGCCTGTGATCTATAAAAATCAAAGCAATTAAGACTATGATTTTTTCTGTTTATGGAACTGAAATTTATGTTTTCTAGGACATGCATGGTTGAAATAAATAAAAATTATTTTTTTCTGACGTTTACAGAAGTGTCTATTCATTTGTTATTTTAAGAAATTGTAGCTTTAGCCTATATTATATATGTATGCTCTAGTAACCGTCTCTTTGTCATCATAGAGAGAGATCGTAAAGCCATCTGTTTTATCATAGATTTATATCTATTTTTATTTTCTTCAATTGTAATTTATTCTAATGATGTGCAATGGGTCTGTTAAGACCTAGTACAGACAATAAATAAATCAATCAATCAATCTTTAACTTGGCAAATTATAGATTGAGGATTAGGCTACGCCTAGCTAAAGAATTTAAAACTGTACATACTGTATACTTTATTCATGTAAATTTACAATGTTTCTCAAACGAGGAACGTTATAGGCAGTATGTTTCATTGAATAACTATATGTTGTACATAAAGAAAACAAAAACTACTATTAATGCCTATTAATTAAATCAGTAGCTGTCTTAGCTGGAAAGTTTTGTTGAAGGGGGGGGGGAGGTCCATAAATAGGCGAGATTGCCCTTCTTCCTACCGCTTCACCAGAAAATTTACGATCGCCCACGAATTGAATCTCAAGCACTCCAATTTTGCACAAATTGTCGTTAAATCAATCACCCAAATCAATTGCTCCCACTAGATCACTAACCCATTTCAAAAATATGTGAAAATCCATTCAAACACAATACTGACACTCAGACATTTTTGTGCAAAATGTGAAAATTCATTCACAAGCTTTGACACAATGCTTGCAGCAAGCAGACAGACCCTCCTTTATTGCTCTGCTTTGTCGACATACATTCCCCCTCAAACTAACCCCCCCCCCTAAAATTTCCAAGCTTTAAAAGCCCAAGAATATGCGATGGCACATGCAACGTTTGGAATGCAATTCCAAGTCAAACGAAGGGACTCCTCTGTTGAAAACGGTGGCAGCGGTGGGACTGGAACGGGGAGGGGGATTTTGGGGGATAATAGTGGTGGAAAAGGGGGATGAAAGGGAAACTTTGGGAGATGGGGACTTGAATACCAGCAAGGACCCAAGGAAAGTGATTTTCTGTTTCTCAACAGAGGCAAGGACGTCCTGAAAAGGGAATTCCATTTCACTGGTGTATGTGTATGAGTATGTGTAGGTGTGTTTTTCCACCTATGTGCTGGTGTATTGAAGCAGAAATCGAAATTCCATGTTAGCTCCAGTTGACAATATTGTTCTGCTCTGCCTTTTCTGCAACTGTAATTCACTTGCAGACGAAAGAGCACTTCAACAAATAAGTTTTCACACGGCTTTTGCATGAGCACATGAGTTGATGTTGTTGGTTCCCATTCCATGGAAGTATGGATTTTGACAGGTACTAGAAAAGAGAACGTATCTATATGTTTACACACAATACCTTTACGTTTACATTTACTATACTATACAATCTGGTATTCTGGTTACTCTGCAGCAATATTACAAAATCATTTCCCTAAACAGAAAGTTATAAGAAGAAACCAAGAAAACTGGTACAATATGAGAAGAGAACCAGTGGAAACAATAAATGTGATGAAGAATGAAGAGCAGATTTTCAGAAGAGAAGAGGAAGGCAAATGAAGGATAACCACGTGACTAGAACTTTGAACATTGTCCTAATGTTTGTTTTAATGTATTTTGAGATACAGTATACAAAAACACAAATACACACAAGAGTCCCGGGTCCCGGTAGTCTAATTCGAGTTGAATGGGGCCGGAAGTACCCGGAATTACATGGAAAACCCTGATAAAACAGGGTTTCAATATTGAAACTTCAGTGCTACCAGTATAATAAAAAATATATTCTAATCTATAGTCTATACTTAACTATAGGTAACTAGACTTTTACTGTTTCACTAGTCTATAACTAAAAATACATGCTTCTCTTACAGCACATAAATGAAAAAGAGCATTGAGATATTGCTTACAAAGATCAAAATATTCATTTTATATACATTTTACTTGAAAAATTGATTTTTTACTTTTAGAATTCGCATTTAATAGCTTTTTCCTACAACTGCTCGTAAAGTAGTTCTTTACGTACTGAAAGCTAATTGTAAAATACCTCTTTACTGCTCAGCAAGCGGTAAAGTACTTTACGCTCGCCAGCTGTTTTCTTTACGCTTCTGTTTTGATTTTGATGCCTTCTCATTGGTGGATCACGGAATCCATGAAATTCACATAACCTCAACAATGGCGAACGCTAACCAAATCCGCGCATGGTCTGTTATGTTACAAACTACAAGCTTTTATTGTGTTGGAATCCAGAACTGCAGTTTTAGGAAAAATAGTGTATGCAATTCGCGCGTGAAGCTTCTTTATCGCTCTCGCAAAATTACTGCGCTCCGCTACGCGACGCGCAGTAAATGTTTTGGCTCGAGCGATAAAGTCGCGCTTCACGCTCTTAATGCATAAATAACTATTTTTGAACCTCCAGCTATCAAGACTAGAATTTTTTGGAACTCTACTGTAATCCAAACATTATCATTATCAAAATCTCAGTTTTTTTACAGTGAGATTCATAGTGAACTTATCTTTTCTTCAACAGTAATTTTGTAATTGATAAATTTTCAATATTAATTGAAAAATGTCGTTTATTTCACTCTTCATTTCTTGTTTTTATTACTCTCACAACCTCAAGCATCTAGCAATAATTCATAACATTATTCAAGTTACAAAATCAGGCTAGGGTAGCTTGTTTGATAAACAAACAAGGGTGGAGGAGCTTCCTTTTTGTAATGCAAATTACAAAATATATATAGATATAATATGTGTCTACGCAAAGGCGTCCGTGCGTGTTTATTACTCATTATACATAGTTATACTTGCTGTATACTGTGGAAGGGATGAGTTGAATAATTGTCAACATTGGACAAACAAACGGCTTTCTTGTGCCGGAGATTTCTGGACGGTGGGGAGGAGGCGAGGAGGTGTTAATTAAAATTTGCATGAAATCTAAATTAAGCCAACAAGATTAGTGAAGAAAAGAGAGACCTAGTTTCACCCTACAGCTGTTTGATCGATCCTAGGAACAGTAGTTATGTTTTACGACACCCACACTTTGCACAGTGGAGCATCTAATACTCGATGATAATCACCATCGCAAAATGAAATAAATAATGTAGAATGATGTGCATAAGAATAAGGGTGCTTCCACAGTAAAGCATCCAATACTTGATAATCACTATCGCAGAATGAAACACATGCTGTGGGATGGTGTTTTACAGTTGCAGAAGTGTGAATACTCAGAGGATCAATCTAGGATCAAAACTGACACTGCATTTCTATTTAATATATGATTTTCACTTACTTATGCTGGATATACTGGTGGGATGCATTTCACTTCTAAAGAGAAGCTTCATCAGTACTGGATCCCTCTAGTATAAGTGAGTGAAAATCATATATTAAATAGAAATACAGTGTCAGTTTTGATATCAGATTGTTCATCAAGTATTTCCTAATGGAAAACATCACAGACTTTAACTGAAAAGAGAATCAATACTCGACGATAACCACCATCGTAAAATCAAACACATACAGTGAAATGGTGCATGAAGGATTGGAATAATGTGCATACCCCCATTCCATATGATTCACCCTTAATCGCTTCTTATTCCGACTCTAAAAAAGCAGATTAGACAATTTTTTGTAGGACGAAGCCCACATAAGTCTGAGACCTTAGCGTGAGTAATGATGGTGATTGATGAGTTGGACCTACAGTTTTAGGTGGGTTCTGAACCATCTTAAAGCGATTTTACAGCAAAGTTTATAGTCTTTTTTGCTGGTCACTTAATTGGTCACCCGTAAAAAGAGGGCCCAGGAGTCTGTAGCTTATTTTATCTGACTGAAGAGATACCTGCTAGGCTAATTTAATGGTATAAATATTGCCCCTACAGAAAACTCAGCACATAATCAGCTATAAAAAACCCAATACAATTTCCACTAAATTACTACATGATTTTTCTCCTTATTTTCACCCATTTTGTATCTTAGGCGCGATCGTTTGAACTGCTTCCTGTGCGAACATGAGTTCGATCCTCGTTCAGCCTTGGGTATTTTCTGTCACCATTCATTTTTTCACCCACGCACAAGTCCCAGACTCATGTAGATATCATTCAATCTTCAATTCCTTCCTATTCAATTCAATTCCATTTCATTTCTTGTCAACAATACATAATAGAACAATCATATATTCAAACAAAAATTACACCACTTCTTATCATAATAATGAATATCTACATAAAACATCATGAATTAAATAATTGTTGCATCCCTCTTCAAGCAAAGCTTGTGCTGAGGGATGGTGCATCTCTAAAATGCCAATATGATATAAGAGATTAAATTAAAAAATAACATGTATACTACAAGAAACCTGAAAACACATATCTGTTCTGCTCCTTATACAAATGTTTGTATATAGGATATTGGCTTAAAAGACACAATTGAATATTTAAAGCAAAATAATAACAAGTTTGATACCTAAATTCAATTCAATTCCCAATTGAAACCCTTCAATTCAATTCCTAATTGAGTTATAACCTACAATCCACTTTCAATTATTCCTACCTATTTAGCTACTTGTAATCAACGTAAAGCTTGCTTTTGGACGCGTGTCGCACGCCAATTCGTCGTACGCTGTGTGTGAACGGGCCTTTTGGTCGCTGGATACTCGCGTATGTTTGTGAGGTGGCATCTGCGGGTGCGTGAGTTCAGGGTGCGTGTCGCACGCTAACTTCAACTGGCACTCCATTCATTTTTCACCTCTTCCTAACATTCCGATACTCTTCTTTATTGGATGCTTCTGTTTTTCAGCCAATCAGGCGAGAAAGATAGACAAAGAGAGGCAAGAAAGAGAGACAAAGAAAGAAGGTGTGTGGATGGAGAGTGACGAAAAGGAGGGGAGAGAGGGAGGGAGATAAATTATTATTGATTGACTGGGTATCAGAGGCTGTTCAATAAGGGTTTAATTTTTTTTGAGTTCTTGTGATTGCAGCTGTTTTTTTTTTTGACGATGAAGCCAACATAGATCTGAGACTTGTGCGTGTATAATGAATTGGATGATGGTGATTGATGAGTTGGACCTACAGTCTTGGGTTCCAAACCACCGGGAAGTGATTTCACAGCAGATAACACAGCATTATTTGCTGCCCAATCCAAATGGTCACACTTACAAAGAGAGCCCAGGAGAATCGTAGCTTATCTCTGATTGAACAGATAGGCCTACCTGTTAAGGCGCACTTATTAAAAAACGTATTGGAATGTTATGCATTGCCACAAGAAATTTTTCAATTATTTCGAGAAGGATGGCCTCTAAAAGTTATAAATTTGGGGTAAATTCATCTCCCATCTAAAACAAGGAATAACAAGAAATCGTGGTAATATTTAATCGAGGATAAATAAATGATGGTTTTTCCATTATATCACAAAGCATAAGAAATTTTATAGAAAATAAAAAGTTGAAGACATGTAATAAAAATCATTATAACACTGGAAATAGTAATTAAATAATACATAGAAATGTTAGCAACTATGGAAATAATCAATAAAACAGTGTCCCAATGAAAATAGCATGGGCGATTGCCTGTGTGCAAGCTAGAGTTGAAGGTGAAGATTAACTCTATGTACGTAACAAATATGTGACTTGAATCTATCATACTATACTTGTATCAATCACTTGTATCTATTTAATCAATATTTCAGATATTTTTCCGAGATCTATGACTGGGTTATGAGCTGGATGATGATGATTGATTAGTTAGACTTCAGAAGAGGTTTCAAGGTATTCATTCTATCTACAGTTTTAGGTGGGTTTCGATGTGATTTTACAGCAGAGAAAAGTCTTTTTTACTGGCCAAATCAAAGCGGCCAACCTTCCAAGAAGAGTCAAAGTACTTCTGTCTTTTCTACATAACGACATATTCCATTCAATTTTTTATATTGTTTGTTTTTAATTTTATTTTGAGATAACTAAACGCCCAATCGAAATTTGAAATATAAAAATTATGCTGTGTTATGATCGAATGATGAGGAATCAGAGCTGAAATATTAGATGAAAGAAATGTATTGCTTTGAAGGTTTTTTGCATAGTGACGTATCATGTATCAGCTATTCTACGACCTTCCTGCATCCAAACACATTTTGAAACAGTGATAGTGCCCATAAGTGAGATTTGAACATTAATTTTGATAAGTCTAAACGTAAAATAAAAATCCGGTTTTTAGGTGCACTGAATCGGGTTTAAGGGAAGCTTTTTGCAAAATTTAGTGTTCAAATCGTTACCGTTTCTGTTAAATCCGTGAGACTGACTTACACACAAATACACGTCCACTCCCCCTTATTATATAGATTAGGTTATATTCGCGAATGAGTAACTGACTGACTGACTGAAAAAATCAAATGGGGCAGACAACAAAATAGTAAAGAAAAAAAGAAACCTGTTGGAAGGCTCCTGGATTATAAAATTCAAGTCTTTTATCATAATAATTATTATGAATGAAGTTCAGATTCTAGAGAGGAGGTTCAATACAGCATAAAGATTGATAGATAGACTCGCTCCATTCACAGGATAAATATTGGTGAAAGAGTGTATTTTAGAGTGAGAGAGAAAAAGAGAGAGAGAGAGAGAGAGAGAGAGTGACGTACTTCTTCCGTGTCTACTTCTGGTGACCTGAGGCATTTTTTAGTTTGCACATTATTATTTGCATGGAACAATAACTGGTAACTGGTAGGCTGTTCTGATTGCAAACCAGATAACTGCTCCTGAACTGTTATTACGTACTAGTTATTGATATTAAAACTGGTAATAGAATAGTACACGCCTCATTGCTACTGAAGTACTGATTCATCTACAAATGACTCTATTAATTGAAATTTTTCAACCTGGGGCTATTCAAATAATTCATATAATCTAGACAGTTCTTAAGAGGCATTTATTCCTTTGGAAAAACAGGAACCTTGCGCTACCGTTTCTATATTTTTGGACGCCATATTTGAAAGTTACATTTGTTGGAATGGTTTTTAATTTTTTATAAAAATATCCTTGAAGGGTCTCCCAACTTTTTACTATATTTTTAGAATGCCATAACGAAGAAGGTATCTACCAAACTTCAGGAAGTTACCTCTCATTCCGAGATCTAACCCTGAAATGCCTGGACTACAACCTGAAAATTCGGCTGTGGTGCACTATATGGGCTTCTGTCAATAACTTGTCAATTGAATAACTTGAACGTTTACGATTATGTGAACACGGGAGAGGTTACATACTATGTTTATACTCATTTTCAGATGGATATCTAGGCGGATAAAGACATAATTCACTTAATCGCGTCATTTTTAAGAGAAGCCCATATACTGCACTCCATGGGAGTGCAGTATATGGGCTTCTGTCAATAAAGTGTCTAAATTTAATAATATGATAAGGATAGAAAAAGCATACGTTGGGAAGGCCAAGGTTAGGTTACGTTTGGTTAGTGTTTCGTGTTCTGTTCCTAGTTCCATAGAAATGGGAATTGCCGGAAACTGAACCGTTTTACAGGGAATGAGGGAAGTCCATATACTGAACTCTATGGGAAAATGATGTGTGTACATAATCATCAAAGATCAAACGTACAAATTATTCAATTAATTCATTTTATTGACAGAAGCCCATTTTGTGCACTTTCTCCGAAAATTCTACTATTTATAAATTTGACAGAATATTGCTAGATATCAAACTATTTTCCAGGTTTTGCTTGATTCCTCGAAAAAAGAAATAAATAATATTTCTATTAGCAATGTCCCACGGATGTAGGCTTTTGAGCGCAGATTCAAGCAGAGCTTGCTTGACAGTATCCATTCCTAGCGCAGGTTTAAAAAATATAGACTACAGGCTATTGTGAGTCGGAACAGGTAACCGCCTAATCCTTGGAAGCAAGAAAAAGAGAAGAAGATTTAAAAATTATTCTCGATAATCTCTATCACTATATGCAAAGTAGATCACACTTCTCTAGTTTCATAGTTTTCTTACAGTAAATCATAAAAATTCATTATACTTTAAAAACGAAATATTTTGATATTCTATAATTTTGTTCGTCACTATTTTTACAAGACGAGAAGTAGCCTTTCATTTATCTCTATATTGAAATAACTTATCATTCTAACTACTAAACAATCATAAACTATGACATAAGGGGTACGTATAAAGTGGGTGAATATTTTGGGTGGGAGCGTATCAAGTGGGAAAATATTTGGGGACTTTATTACCTAAAAAAGGTCTTTATCCCCAAACAATAAATAAAAAAGGGGGTTTTCAACATTGCTTGATTTTTTTTTGAGGGGGGCTGAAGAGGATGCATTCTCAAATCATCCCATGGATTCGCCCTATTTTATAACACGTTTTTAATTTATCTATAGCTCGTAATGAATCAAGAATTCTAATATAGGTTACTTTCAAATCGCAAATTTGACAACTTTATGAACGAATGAATGAACGAACTAATGAATACGGTGAATGAAGTCCCTGATACGGTGTCGTACGTCATATTTCTTTACTTATGAAATTATCAACGTAATATGTAATAATAAAAGAGTGCGAAATGTAATACTACCGGCCCACTTCTTCTCAAGATCAGATAAGCAGCAAATTTACTAGCATAATAATATAGCCAGATACGCTTCGTATGACACGCTTCGCCCCGGGCCACAATCCTATATCGTGTGTTCATATCATTCTCAACACTCGATCCCTCTCTTTTTTCCTTCTTCTTCTTCTTCCTATTCTTCTTCATGAGCTCCTCCTACTTCTCCTTCATGAACTCCTCCTTCTCCTTCTCCTTCTCCTCCTCCTCCTCCTCCTCCTCCTCCTCCTCCTCCTCCTCCTCCTCCTCCTCCTCCTTCTACTCCTCTTATAATATTTAATTATAGATTTAGTACTGTTTTAATGTTGTTTCTACATTGTTTTCATGTATTTTTAATATTGCTTTAATGTTGCTCCTATATATTTTTAATATCGGGGGGCCGAGCTTCGCTCGTTCGCTATGGCTTATAGTTTTGATTTAATTTTTCTTCCAATGTATATCGCCCTCTTCATAATAACCTGCATGGTTCCCTGTTAATAGAAAACCAGCCCATTTTTGGTTAAAATTCAATAAAATAGAAACACATTCCTATAGTGCCAACTCACAGTCTACTGTTTGCTCGAAGGAGCGCATATTGAAGATGACTTCTTTTAACGGAGGATGAAGCCCACATGGGTCTGTGACCTGTGCGTGGATAATAAATTGGATGATGGTGAATGATGAGTTGGAAATACAGTTTTTGATGGGTTCCGAACCACCTATAGTAACACATTTTTTGATTTTCGTTGTCCATGCGTTGATAATCATACAACTCATAGAAAGTCCTTGATAAATTATAGAAAAAAAGCCGAGAAAGAATTTTCACATGATGAATCAAACTAATTAAAAAATTTAAGTTTTCTGATTCACCAAAGAAATGGAAAACCCATGTTGTATTGAGCTTTGATTCACCAGTCGTATGTTTTCTAAAAAACTGCAAGGGTCCGACTACACGGTACGCGCATTCCAGACAGCGTAAATAACGCCGCCAAGGGGCCCAGCATGAGATTAAAAATATTGTTGTCTTCTATCAGCTGCTCATTCATGGATAGATTTCTCCTTTTTGTGTCTCAACGAGTTTTTACACGAATGAGACCTAGCGCAATCGTATTTTTGCACCAAAAAGCCCCTATATTCGTAATTTCATGAAAATTGTTTTATTTTTCAAAATTGAGTCGTTTTTGAGATAGTGACTGGAAATAGGTACATATGTGCATACAATTCCTTGCTCGTTTAATAGAATAAGATATATAATATACATATAACTTATATAATTATATATTCGTACGGAAGACTTCTGCAATGACAACAGCATTGAATAGCTGATGGAAATCGATGAATGCTACTGTACAAAAATATCAGTCACCTCCGGGAGTCTAACCGCGGACATCCCAATTGCCGGTCGGGCGCCTTAACCACTAGACTATAGTGACCTTTCTGCACAGCAGCACTCATTCTAAACTTGGCCATATCGGCTCGTTACAAGTTAGTTTGATGTATTGACAACTTAACAAACTGACAGGTATACAGAAACAGAATTTATTAATTTCGAATTCCTCAAAGTGATATTAATTCATACTGAAGACTTCCGCAATGGCGGATATTGACAACAGCATTAGATAGTGAGAGAGAAAGAAACTTGGAGATTAAGATGGCTTTATTTGTGTAAATTTATACAATGTACATGCATGATAAAAGTATTGTTAATATTAGCAACTCTCAGATCCCATAGTTCAAGTGATGTACAGTGATTTTTGAGAAGTGAACATAATGGTTGATTAGTCTGAATAGAAAAGATTATAAATACAACAAATATATATTTAAGGTACTGTACAGCAGAAATAAATGATGTGATTGTTAAAAAAAGAAATAGAGAGCTTGGATCTATGAGATGAATTACACAAAGAGGCGAAGTCTTGGCCATTAAGACCATTCTTACACTTAACCTTTAAGATTAGATTAGATTAGATTATCTTTCTTTATTCATGTAAATTTACAAATTATGCATATGAATGGTTATAAACAAGATTATCAACATCACATAGATACTATAGTGAACTCAGATGTTTTTTTTTTTTTTTTTTTTTTTTTTTTTTTAAAGTGCAAGATATTATATACAATGATCTCATTTGTACGATATTAACTATGGCAATGACAATCTGAGTGATGCAATTACATGAAATGGCGAAGTTTGGACAAAGATTCGTCCATTCTTGACACTTAACCAAGAGAAGGAGAGAGAGAGAAAATGAGAAAGATAGATAGATAGAGAGAGCGCGATTAGATTAGATTAATTTACAATTTTTTTCAAATGTGTGCTTACATACAATATTTTAACATCACATAGAAAGCAGACCTGGTTGATACTATTTACATTTTGATGGAAATATTATTAAAAGTGATCTAAGGGGTAGAGCTAATGAAATGAAATTCTAAGTGAAAACTAAGAGAGAGAGAGAATGAGAATGAGAGGGAGAGAGGGAGAGAGCAAGAGATAGAGAGGAGAGAGGAGAGAGAGAGAGAGAGAGAGAGAGAGAGAGCAAGCGAGTGCGTGAGAATGAGTGAGTGCGTGTGCGTGTGTGAGAGATAGTGATTGAGTGTGTGGGATGGAGAAAGAGAGAAATAGAGAATTATAGTGAGTGTACGTGTGACAGATAGTGGAGTATTTCAACTACTGAAGTAATAATGAAAAACGATCTATTCTGAGTTCTGAGACAGTTTATCGTCTCTACTCGCCTTGGTTTATCGTAGCATAGCTGAGTTGACAAGCTCTTAATTGATAGAGCCGTGGATTGCTTTAGGGTTGCTTTACATAATTGAGCAACCCAAATTGGCTACTGCGAAAAAACAAGGAAAAACCTCCACCAGCTTATATTAACAGCCGCCTTCAGTTTTCTACACCTCCCCCCCCCCCCCCCACCGAAATCATTAAAACCAACCCCATTCCGTTTCGACTGTTTAGAAATGTCATTATCAATGCATGACCCTGTCAACTAAAATTACCTGCAAGGGTGGTTTAGGTCAAAGCTCTTACAGAATTTGATATAAGCTATCGAGCTTTCAGCTACTTGAGATAAATTATCAAGGGTGGAAAGACTAATTAATTAACGGTAGCTTAACAGAAATTGAGCTAATCGAAGGCGTATCAATTACTTGCAATGTCTAAGGGCAGTGGCGGATCCAGGAAAAAATTTTGGGGTGACTGGTAGCTACTGATAATCATGGGTGGTGGGGGGGGGGGGAAGAGGTGTACTGAATACAAGTAGTATTGTGAAAGCTTTTGAATTTTTTATAATCAAACATAACCGAACTATAACTATTCTTATTATTGGGAAATAAAAAATAGCTTTACTAGTGCTTTGAACCGTATCAGCAATAACATAATTTAATTTTAAAGTATATTGGAAAAATTTGATTGAATTAAGGCTGAATCTGGTGTGTTCAGAAGTTTGTCAAGGAGCATAATATTATTCCGGTATTCCAGTCATATTATTCCATTTTTAAGAATGACAATCAAAGTGAGAGCTTTAATTAGAAACATATTTTTCAATTAACTAATGTTTCAACCTATTAGTTTTAATAGAATGTGAATTCCACACTGTAAAAAGAGATGTTTTTCTGAAGTTTTTATCTGACGATTAGTTTTCCTCTTATAGAAATATGGGATCTGAAGTTACTCCCTCAGAAAACTTTTGTATAATCTCTTTGAGAAATCAGTTAAAATGGTATTAGAATATACAGGTATAAGTAAACTCCATGCAAGCGTTGTATCTGGAATTTTTCCACAATATAACCTATATCAGTAGCTGGTGATCACTGGTTTGTCGACCACTGTGATAGAATGTTAAAAAAAACATTGGTTGATATGTTAATGTAGTTCCTCATTACTTTCCATTAAAAAAAGTTGGTACTGTCGTGATTCAATTACTGCAATTTTATGTTGCACTACTTTTTCTATTCAGCAAGTACAAAAATCTATACACTGAGTTGATTGGTTGCAGGCAATGTAAATGTAACTAAGACATTAAACAGTAACGTTAACGGATTTCATACAATTGAAGACTCAGTAGAGGAATTAGGTAATTCTTGCTAATGAATATTTTAGGCTACGAGCTTCAAACTGATTGTATTGGTAAAAAATTTACATTCTTCCAAAAATCTTTTTGGTTGTTTTTGGGGGGGGGGGGGGGGGGCTTCAGCCCGAAAGCCCCCCCTGTAAATCCGCCACTGTCTAAGGGAAATGCATACTGCATTAGCACTTGACTATTCATTTGAATTTCAATTCATTCATTTCGATTCAATTCAATTCGTTTCAATTCATTTCGATTTATTCATTGTCAACAATACATAATAGAACATTCATGGATTCAAACAGAAATTATCTGTACGGAAATCAAATCTGTCTTTAAGCGGAAATCAAATTCCTAGTTTTTAAGTGAGGACATGCCATCATTTCATCAAACTTCGATATACAAGTGGGAACATGATAAGAGAAAAACAAAAAAAAAAAAAAAAAAAAAAAAACTGACAGTTCAAAATATAGGTAGTCAACAGAGCATTTCTATCGAAACAACATCCCTCCCTATTTTACAACGGAATCTTGTTCAAGAAAAGAAAGGCAGGAATTCAAATAAGTTACAAATTAATTATTATGCAATCATGTTTCAGCCATTTAGTAATTATAAAAAATATCTAACAGCCTAAGAAATCTTCAAATGCCACCTTCATTAAGAAGTTTGGCAATCATCAAGGCTGTACAAACTTTAAATTTATCTTCAAAAATAACTCCAGTTAAGCAGTCCAATTCTTTCAAAAAATTAAAAATCGCATCTATATTTCTAACGTAATTTCATTAATTTCCCTCGAAATTAAAAAATCACAGCCCAATTTTACAACGCAATCTTGTTTGAAAGGAAAAACTGGATTTCAAAAGTACAATAACCCAAACTAGGCCAGCCCTCAACTCGAAATCAGCCTTATTTGTTTCAGAGAAAAGTTTTAAAGCAAATAACAATACAGAGCTGGGCCCGCTGTGAAAAAGAACCCCTTCTTACCGTCCCAGCTACTCATTTAACAACCCTTCCCTTCATACACCCCACCTTGGTATAACTTCAATCGAACTGCCATTAACTATTTGACTTTATGAAAAAGGGGGTGGAAGGGGAAATGAGAAACGCACAAGAAATTGAATCCAAGATGGCGGAGAACTTTTCAATTAGATTCAGTAAAAGGAAATGGAATGGAGTCGCTGCTTTGCACGTTTTTAGAGAAATAATAATTCAGTGACAGACATATTTTAAAAATATTTTTACCCGGTCAAAGCAATGTCAAGCGCAGGAGTTTTGTTTATGAAATTCAACTTGAACTTTTTATAATGATTCCTTATCAGTTTCTACAGTTGAGCAATTTCAAAGCTACTAAAATACAGAATAAGTTAAATAGGACTTCACCGTTAGAATGCATATCTTTTGTAGAAAGATATTGATTGGACTTGCAGAATCAGAAGTCAGCAGAAGTGTAATTTGTAGCGAAACTCTTCAAATTTGAGCCACTAGCACCATCGTAGTTACTAGTGTTAAGGGTTCTAATGTCTTAAATAAGGCTGGCAACACTAAAGTTCACACTTGCACTTTATTTACACAAATTAGTCTATTTACACACACTAATTGTAAGTTCAATTAATAAATAAAAACACAACAAATGACAAGCTAATACTTATTTTTTAGTAATTATTTACAAGAATTAATGAATATTAATTACAGGCTGATCGATAACAAAAGAAACAAGAGCCCAATAAACTGTACAATAATGTAGAAAGAAATGATAAAAAAGTGCAACTAATCACTTACAAAACACAGTCCAATTCGTTATTTGACAGTCCCAAATAGTATCACTTAACGCAATGTCTTTAAACTATTAGTAAGCTGCACAAACAGTAAACACTTGTCTCTGCACTTGACACTGGAATTAAGCACTGTTTACTCAACTGGCACTGGATTGTCTCTCTCACGAGATCTGTAACACAATCTGTCATGCAGGTTTGTAAAACTAACTAGCTTGTTCACGTGGACTTCTTTATATAGCTGTTGTAGTTGTATAATTCCAAGAATTGGCGGCTTCAAGAAGGCTTGGAATATAGATCTCGATTGTTCAGGAAGTCTGAAGAAATCCCGAGAAATTCAATTGAGTGAGAGAGTTGCACACTTGAAAAATAAGACATGTGAAAAGCAAGCAAATGTAGATTGGGTTTCAAGTCACGTACGACCATGAATGGAATGATCTACGTAGAACAATGTAGTTCTATGTGCATAAACAATTGCTTTGCTTGCTTTTGTAACATTAGTTTGAATTGTGTGCGTTCTGGGATACTGTACAGGTTACCGGTGCACTGGCAATTATGGTCTGAATAAAATAAGATGAGTGTTCAGACCAACGAACCCATAAGACCAATAGAAGGGGCGTATGCACTAGCGTAGCATACAGGAGGTGAAGCCGTCTGCCATCCATGTAGTGGATAGAAAGACGAAATCGTGTTTTCAAGAGCAGAAAATTTCAATGCGCGCTCTCCAAATAAACTGCAGTTTAACACACTTAGGATTAAGATATAACTTTCAAACTTGGCATGAGTATAGACAATTAGTTTCTGAAGATAACAGTGGCATTATAAAAGTTAATAGTTACCTCTATAAATTTTAATTAGTTGTTTAAAGTTATAATTTTTGTCCGAGTTTCAAACATGACATAAAAAAGTGAGTCGGCTACCAAAATTTTCATCTTTTGGGTAGAGATGTGATCAAAGCGAGAAAGTTGTACAGAAATAACTGAATTTTTTTTTCATGATTTTTATTTTAAAATACGACCTATACTTTGGATGCAATGTTAGGTTGAAGTGCGATCGGGATGGCGCGCTGTCGTCAGCCGGCTTGTGCATCCAGAACCACAAAGCCAATTCATCACTTATTTCTTGTGTTTGATTCAATACTTCCTTGAAGGTTTATTATTGTAATGTAATAATATTATAGTTAGATTGTTTTTAGGAAATTATTGATTAAATTAGTCTAACCTTCAATTCTTTCCATTATGAACGCAAATTAACAAGATCCAAATAGGAAAATGTTTATTAGAACAATTTTTTATTTCATTTTATTAATCATATGTTGAGCATTATATCCTGTACAATATAAACATGAGCCAATATTCTTAAAATATAAAGTCATCTCCATTAAAATACATAATACATTCAATATAACTCAGTTTTAATATGAGTTATTATAGAAATAAATGTCACAACTTTTTTAATTTCTCTACTATGCTGTTACACAATGAAATTATAAAATGAAAATTCATCTTTAAAGTCATGTAACTAAATTGAATCATATAAATCAATGACTACAAAACGTTGAACGTTTACTTACTTTGTCTAATGGGGAAATAGCCTATTGTGAAGACCCTACTTTCGCTATCCAGAATGATATAACTTCTATATGGGCGCCAACCAGATCAACTTTGGGTTGATAATAAAAAGTATTCTTCAAGCACTCGTGAAGACACTGAGTATTGTGCTATGTGTTAGAGAAAGAGACTATTCTATTTTTAGAAATTATGAGTGAGAATGTCAAACAACATTAAGATTATTAATTATTATTGCTGTTATTATTATTAGTATTATAATTATTACAAAAGACAATAATTGTGATAGTGTTTTTGTGATGTCTTTTATGATCGCTGTGACTAGATTTGCAAAGTAAATACATTATCCAGTTCAATTCAGCTTTTTGTTTTCTCTTTCTCCTACTGTTCTATTTCATGTTAAGTAAAAGGATGTGGCAGTCAAATGACAGATATTAATGATATAATGACGGATATAATATATAAGAAGGTATGTGAAAAAATGTCACTCCATTAGAAAATTAACTATTTTTCGAGTAAAGTTTGAGTAATCCTTGTTAACAAAATTCATCACAGAATGCCTCTACCCACAATTAAAATTTCAGAATTAGATCAACTGAGAAATTACATTTCTATAATTTATCTGTCTCAAGAATGAGCAATATTAATATAATAATATTATTATGAAGAAACAGGCTGGCGATGTAATGCGTGCCATACTGGTAATAGCAAAAACCGGCTTATCAAGCACTCGCCACTTGGGGAGTCATCCCTGCGCCGCCATATTTGTAGTGGACGAGCGCCTAACAAGTGGCTTCACCTCGGCGACAAGAAGCCCCTTCTATTGGTCTTATGTGTTCGCTGGTTCAGACCTCCACTGTCCAAACAGCGTCGTTGCCAAAAAAAATATTGGATAAAATTCTGATATCAACAAATGTGTAATTAGATAAATCAATACAACGGAGGATTCAAGGAACCAACGAATTAACATAAAATAATAATAATTATTTTTTATTATTATCAGTTGTTCTGATAGGCATGTGCACCATTCAACTTCTTTGATTTCTATAAACATCATATGCTTCTCAATTCACAAAAATGCACATCTGCAGTTCTTGAAAAAGAGTTTGGTTTCTTGTTGTTCAAATAATCCCATAATATAAATCATGCCTTAATATTATCTCTCTGTTTTCCAATTTGACGATTTAAAATAATTTAAAAAAGATTGCACACAATCAAAAATGAAAACGCTTGCAATGTAAAATAAAGTGGATAATTGGGCTAACCCAGCGAACACATAAGACCAATAGCAGGGGCTTCTTGTCGCCGAGGTGAAGCCACCTGTTACGCGCTCGTCCACTACAAAGATGATGGCGCAGGGATGACTCACCCAAGTGGCGAGCGCTTGAGAAGCCGGTTTTTGCTATTTATTCCAAATTTACATATATATTTTCACAATTTAAATAAAATAAATGATAGTACTGAAATCCAAGAACGCTAAACAACTATCAGTTTCATGATATTCTATTTTGATTTTATTGTCCAAATAGCCTATATTGGAATAAATTATTTTCAGATATTATCCTATGTTTTTTTTAAAATTAGGGTACTATGTTTTCATATAATTTTAGAGTCTTATCATTGTTAAACTATTATCAAGATACAACTTTAATTCCAAATTTGATTGAATTGGCACTTACTCTTTGATTCAATACTAATTGAGAGAATCAACTCTCGCATCATTAGTTGGGCCAATAATTTGTCGAATCAAGCTGGTTTTCTTTGAATTAATTTGCAATTTTTTAGACTGCTAAATTCCAAACATCATAATTAGTTAATACTAGTTGTGTTTATCTGATAATTTATTCCAATGTAGGCTATTATTTGGACAATAAAATCATAATAGAATAATATTAAATTTAAAGTTGATGATTTGATTAGCCTTCCTTGATTTTAGTGTTACCATTTTATTTGTTAAATATTAGATATTAGGATCCGGATTCAGATAGTTTAAGAATCGTAGGATATTATGCAGTTATATTTATAGATAGGTGATCATCTTAGTTACTTGAGTATATTTACTCAATCTTCTTGTAATGCAATATATCTAAGTAGTAAATTGAAAGGTAGGTCCACAAATTGAATACACCAGTAACCATGTTTTATGTAGAACCTATCATTTAAATCAAGGATACTGATTGAAATCATAGTATATTGTTTAGCCTATCCCTTGTCATGGTTAATCTTGTTTTATCACGTTTTAATAGGCCTATCCTCAATGTACCATTAATTATTCTTGTTATGCCTTCTGCAATATCAATTATTGTGTATTATTTAATAGTGCTATCAAATTAGTAGCTAATTCAATAGTGCTTTAATAGTGCTATTAAATTAGTAACTAATTCAATATTGCTTTAATAGTGCTATTTTAAGTGATATAATATTTTGTGCTCAGTGTCTTCGCGAGTGATCGAAGAATACTTTTTTTTATCAACCCAAAGTTGGTTTGGTTGGCGCACGTATAGAAATTATTTCATTCTGGATAGCAAAAGTAGGGCCTTTACAATAGGATATTTCCCCATTAGACAAGTTGAGTAAACGTTCAGCTTTTTGTAGTCATTGATTTATATCTATATGATTCAATTTAGTTACATGACTTTAAATATGAATTTTTATTTAATAATGCCATTGTTCTAATAAACATTTTCCTATTTGGATTTTGTTCATTTGCATTCATAACGTACATGCTGTTGTTGAATGCTGCTTTTACATGCTGTTGTTGCATGCTGCTGTTACATGCTGTTGTAATATGTTACATGCTGTTGTTGAATGCTGCTTTTACATGCTGTTGTTGCATGCTGCTGTTACATGCTGTTGTAATATGTTACATGCTAGCTATATGTTGTTGTTACATGCTGTTGTTGTATGGTGTTGTTACATGCTGTTGTTGTATGGTGTTGTTACATGCTGTTGTTGTATGGTGTTGTTACATGCTGTATTTACATGCTGTGGTTGCATCCTGTTGTTACATGCTGTTTCTACATGCTGTTGTTACGTGCGACTTCACTTGCTTTCTCTTCTTCTTATTTTCTCAGCTAATTTTTAGCCTCATAGTGCAGTAGTTTCGACGACAGAGGAGAGCTTCAATACGTTTATATATAATATAATAGATTGTTATCATTATCATATTTGAGAATAATAGTGAAAAACAGTTATTGAGAATTGAAAAAACTATTCTGAAAACTCCACAAAAAAAAAGAAACTGAGGAAAGACAAAATGCAGCGATAATAAAGTTTGAGAGAAGTTTCAAGGATATGGAAAGAAGTTTTGGTGTAGAATAGTGAAAAAAGTTGGTCCGGTCCAGAAAACAAGCACAATAACATGGCAGAGACAAATGACCGTTCTTGTTGTAAGAGAGATGTCTGCTGTGTTTTTCAAAGAACTTCCTACATATTTCCAAATAATTCTTTGACGTTTCAATTTTCTCAAGAGACAGAAGCAGCGAAGATCATTTCTCAACATCAAAACTGAATCAAATATTTATTTCATATTCGCCAACATGAAAAACAGATTTCGTCTATTTGTAAGAGCCAAAGTATAACTTTTTAATGAAAATTGAAATCATATTATTCCTATTTTGATGACAAATTTTAAAAGTGAGGAGTTTGAATAGAAGAGTGACACGCGTAGTAAGCAGGTTGTACTAACAAAAAAAATCCAAAAAGTTCATATAAACAAAATTCTGGAAACATTTCGTTACAGAAATAAATATGATGGAAGGTAGCAGCTATCCCTATCAATTTATTTTTCCTACAGTGACCATTTTGAAAAAGTGCCTATTTTTGCACTAACTATAGCATGCAAAATAGTCTATTCCTGCACCAGTGAGGGAAAGTAAATTCCAGTGCAGGAATAGCTATTTGTGTAACTAGAGTGCAAAGCACCGTTTTTCTGCATCGAGAGAAACAGTTTTTTTCACGAGCCGAAGGCGAGTGAAAAAAGTTTCTCGAGTGCAGAAACAATACTTTGCGCTCGAATTACACATTAAATTTTTCCTACAGTTATGTATAAAGTAATTCAAACAGAACAAAACAGGGCATACATAACCTGAAAATTCCTCACATAACCTATCTTCGAATCAAATCGATTTTATCAACAACAACTACAACAACTATTCACAGCTGAAGCAGAATAGCCAACCTATTTTTGAATGCAGAATACGGAACCTGCATATTTCATGCTCACTATTTTGTGTTGTTAGGTTGCAAATTTGGAGTGCGGAAAATTACATTCCCGCACTGCAATTTACTTTCCCGCACTGGTGCAGGAATAGACTATTTTGCATGCTTCAGTTAGTGCAAAAATAGGCACTTTTTCGGGTCACTGTAGGAAAAGTACTTTTCCGCACTCCAAATTTGCAACCAAACAACACAAAATAGTGAGCATGTAATATGCAGGTTCCCTATTCTGCATTCAAAAATAGGTTAGCTACTCTGCTTCAGCTGTGAAATAGTTGTTGTAGTTGTTGTTGTTGAAATGGATTTGATTCAAATATAGGTTATGTGAGGAATTGTCAGGTTATGTATGTCCTGTTTAAATTAATTTATACATTGGTGTAGGAAAAATTTAATGTGTAATACGAGTGCAAAGTATTGTTTCTGCACTCGAGAAACGTTTTTCACTCGCCTTCGGCTCATGAAAAAAACTGTTTCTCTCGATGCAGAAAAACGCTATTTTGCACTCTAGTTACACAAATAGCTATTTTCTACAGTGACCCGAAAAAGTGCCTATTTTTGCACTAACTGTAGCACATTCCTGCACCAGTGTGGAAAACCTAAGAATACGAAATAGTGAGCATGTTCCGCAGGTTCCCTATTCTGCATTCAAAAATAGGTTGGCTACACTGCTTCAGCTACGAAATACATTCAGCTGTAGTTGTTGTTGAAATCGATTTGATTCAAAAGCAGGTTATGTGAGGAATTGTCAGGTTATGTATGTTCTGTCCTGTTCTGTTTAAATTACTTTAAACGTTACTTTAGGAAAAACTTAATGTCTAATTCGAGTGCAAAGTATTGTTTCTGCACTCAAAAAACTGTTTCTCAGTAAAACCCACTCTAGTTACACAAATGGCTATTCTCATTCAGGCATTTGCAGTGCCTTCATTTTTATTACAAGATGGTTACACGCTATGTAAAATTTGCTGAATTTTTTTGAATGATGAAGCCCACATAGGTCTGAGACCTGTGCGTGGGTAATGAATTGGATGATGGTTATTGATGAGTTGAACCTACCTACAGTTTTAGTTGGGTTGCGAACCACCGGGAAGTGATTTTACAGCAAAGAACAGAGTCTTTTTTGCTGGCCAAGCCAATCGGTCACCTTTACAAAGATGGCCCAATACTTTCGTAGCTTATCTCTGATTGAACTCATACCTGCACTCGGCTATCACTTACCTCGGATTAAACACGTAACAGTAAGTTCTGTAACTAGAGTGATACATTATTTATTGTAGTTGTAATATTCAACTAAATAGGCAAAATTGTTTAAAAAACAAACTTTTTCTAGATAGAAGGGGATTGACATATTATATAAAAATACAACAAACTTGTAGCTATTTCTCACAAAACTTGTAGAGAATTTAATTCTGGAAAAAAATTCTGAATAACCAAAAATACACCTCAACTTCATAATTTTGGATTTAAATTATTTAAGCTACATTAAGGTAGCGAGCTGAAGCAAAATTCGTGTTTTTATTCAATAAAAGCAGATATAATATTAAAAACCTAGTTTGGATTTTTTGGTATCATACAATACAATATTTTTCATTGGAATTAAATTCTCACATAGTTTTGACAGAAAAACTACAAGTTATTGTACGAAAAATCTAAAGCCATATGGAGCCATTTTTCAATATTTTGTTGATTATCTGTAGAATCACTGTAGTTCCAACTTCTAAATAGTTTTATAGGTTTTTAACGGGTGACCGTGCTTCTATGACTTGGTGATATCATTATCAAATATCCTGTGGTATGGAACCCACCTAAAATAGTAGGTACACCATGTTTTCTAACCATGGTTCAAACGGCGAGTTGGAACTCCCCTTTAGTCTTCCCACCAATAAAAGCCATACGCATATTGTTAGTTATAGTTTTATTTATTTATTTTTTTTGTTAAATTCAACGACTTGCAGTCAGTTTTAATTGAGAGTAAGTAATATTTTTACTGACGTAGGCCAACTGCTTTCGAATCGTGGAGATTCATTTTTTCTTTAACAACGCAGATTATTATGGAACAAGAAATCCAACAGTTTTGTCCAAATTTTTTAGTTAATTTTACATGTAACCGAATCAAATTGCGAGTAAAATGATAACACTAAGAGTTAAATGAGTTAATTGATAAAGATAGTTGCAACCTTTAATAGGGAAGTGATAGCCGCGAGGCGTAGCAGGTATCTGTTCAATCAGATAGAGATAAGCTGCGTTCCAGTAGGTCCTGTTTGTAACGGTGACCGATTAGCTTGGCCAGCAAAAAAGACACTGTTCTCTGCTGTAAAATCACTTCCCAGTGGTTCGGAACCCACCTAAAACTGTAGGTCCAACTCATCAATCACCATCATCCAACTCATTACCTACGCACAGGTCTCAGACCTATGTGGGCTTCATCCTCAGAAAAAAGGGAAAAAAATTATGTACAACCGAGCAATATAATTATCTCCACGTATGTAACCAATACTAACGTTTTTTTTTTAAATACACACCCTCAGACCTATAGAGTTTGAAAAAGCAATTTCTATTGCTTAAAATGATAAGGCATTTCCGTACCTATGCTTATGCGAACGTTTCTCATTATTCGGGTGAGTACAAGCAGGCAAAGCACTTTACGAAAATTATGAATAATATTACTTTTTTTAAACTATAAATTCTTACGGTAGTAACTACTTAAATTTCATAATAATGTCAGTATTGCTAAGTTGATTAAAGTAAACCGATCCTTATAAAAGTCATTGACAATTTCGACGATGCCAGCAAAACCAAAGTTTGTTTGCTGGCAAAAAATAGGGTACAAGATGGGACAAGCAGAAATATTGAACTAGTTTATAACAAAAAGCAAAGGCGGAAGAAAATTTAAAGTAAAGAAGAAGGAAAAAATTAATAGGTTGTTATGGAGTACAACATAATAACAATAATAATAATAACAATTTCAATAATTGATAACTAAATAACTATTCTCTATTCAGGACTTGTCAGCTCTCCGACAAATCTCCTACTATGAACTGTCAACCATCCACGCTTAGCCCTTGATCGCTCCAATTCAAGATCTCTAATAATTCATTTCACCTTCCTGTTCATCGAATTCTCTCTCTTTCCTGTTCAGTTATCCAATCACCGATGACATAATTTAAATTAGTTCGCCAAGTAAATAATGGAACTCATTCAACTTCAATCGGAAACTTTGAATATTAAACTCACGAGTCCTGCCAATCAAACAATTGCGTCAAACTACATTTTGCCTTTCTGATAGTGGCAGCCAACTCAATATGGCGGCTGGACACTGTTTAACTCAAGGACGCCTGTTATATATATATATAGGATAGAGTTTTATTTGAGTTATAGATATACAGCTAAAGTTTGATAATGATCCACTAAGCTGTTCAATCTCCCTTCAGGTAGGTAGGGTAGGCAGTAATTTCAATAGTTAAATAGGATTTTTTAATGTACTTAACTCTATGTCCAACTTGAGAACATCTACATGTACACAGTATATGTATATGTATACCGTGATTAATAATGCGGTGAGCGTGGTGTTCAGGTGATGGTGATATTCAGTCACAACCGCCCAAGACAGCGCTTGGATGGGTGACGTGCTTCAATTAGTCATGCTCTAAGCTTTACTATCACTTACCCAGTGGTTCGGAACCCACCTAAAATAGTAGGTTCATCATGTTACCCAGAACATGGCTCAAACGGCAAGGTGGAACTACCTTTAAAGGTCTACCCACCATTAAACGTCATACGCTTACGGCTAAAAGTCATATGTATGCAGTATTACGTATATATTATACAATATAACGTTTGTTGTAGATCCAGCAAGAGGCGCCATTCGGAAAGGACAGGGGCGGTTGTGCCCCCCCCCCCAGGGTATGCTTTGATATTAATATTATAAAATTAAAATTAAATTAAATTTTAAATTTATTAACTTTTTTAATATAATTAAATTTTATTAACAGAGAGTAGGGGTGTGCGTCTAACGGATTTCACAAAAACGGCAACGATTTGGAACACAATTTCCTCTAAACTCGATTCGGTACACCTTGAAACCCAACATTTGATTTTCCTTTCAATTTTCAAAAGTTCAAATTTCACTTTTACTGTTTCAAAATATGTTTGGATACAGGAAGCTCATAGAACAACTGATTACATGATATGTCAATAAGGTGATAATACAGATGATACGCCGATATATCTCAAACTAAAGCAAAAGATTAGCTCTGTATCAAAATTACTGCTTCATTACACGCCATGCGAGCTTACTTATTGTGTGTATTGTGCTTTTCCTGTAATACATTATTCTAATCTAAAGAACTAAACACATAACTATGCAGGTGGGTAGAGCTGAAAAGTTGCTAAAAAGGTAAGTTTACTTATAAAAAACACTAAATATCACATCATAAGTGAAACAAAGAAATGTTTCTGTGAACTCTTTTCAAACAGATGTATGGTATTTCACTGATCCTTCAAGATATTTCGTAATTTTGTGACCACTTCCAAAGTTATCAGGAAATAACAACTCCAAACTGGATTCCCGGGGAAGACCGGGTAAAATGCTAGTATAGTGATAAAGAAAATGTTCGAGTCAAAATTCAAGCAATTTAGACAGATTTCTTAACAAATCTGACCGATTTACTGCTTGCCCCCCTCTCACGGCTTGATTGAAATGGCGCTCCTGGATCCAGCAAAAGTTTGATAATTTTCAACAAAATTGCTCCGTCTTTCACAGGATCTTTTTGGACGAATACTATTGGTTGGCAGACTCGAGGCCTCTCATGGGTGAAACTCTACGATGGAGGTCTGTCATTGGCTGATGCTAGACACTCCTTCTAGTCACAAGCATGGCCTACCAATACGAAGCAAGTATGATAACCACATATCAAAAAAAGA